>CAUJRU010001800.1:54591-113770 GCA_963277665.1 Viscum album
ATTATATGGAATTATATGATGCCATTCTATTCACTGACAATGATGAAAATACTATCATACTAGTACATGTTAGTCCCTTTTACATATCTGGTAGGTCAAATGTCATTGATATCTCATGATCCTTTATCAATAAAGGCTAAGGAGCCAATCTTATCCCATTTGGACACTTCATCAACTGGGTCCCAATGAATCTAACTTGTATCCCTTAACATTGTAATAGTAGGGTTTGGAAAATAATGATCACAAGTGGAAATCCCATCTATACCGACACTTATTTCCCAATGATTTTTTGAAACTATTGAAATAAAAAATCGATACCAACGGTTCTGTGAAAAGAGTTGGTATAGATAATATATGTTGGTTTTTCCAACTTCTTTCAAAATCTATTGGAAAAAACCACCTCAAATACCAATGGTTCATATGAACCATGGGAATAGAAACACCTAAACCCGGTTGACACAGGGATTCTTCTCCCATCCGTACTTCCCCTCATGCCCAACTTCTCCAGCCCTACGACACCGCTCCACCCGACCCCCCTCGCCACTGCTCTCATCCTGATAAACCTCACCATGGTTCCCATCCCAATCCCCCTCATCGCCGCTCTCATCCCCCTCATGCTCCCATCCTCACATTCCAACTCCCGATCACTGCTCGCCGCTCGACACTCGACGCTCGTTGCAAGCTACTCGCCACTTCCCTCCTCCCACCCCGAGCCCTAGCAACTGTCGCTCACCCATCCCCCACAAACTCTGTGCTCCACATGTCATCCACATGAAGTTCACAAAGGTAGAATTTCTTATTTTAGAAGTGTATGTTTCAGGTTTATTCATCGATTTCACTAAATTATGTTGAAATCAATCATTTGTGATAGATAGTTTGCTGTAATTAGGAACAGGGGAACCCAAAATCAATGTTTCATATTCTTTTTTAGGGTTATTCAATGTTTTATATTCAATGTTTTCTATAATTAGGATTAAGAAGGGTTATTCATCGATTTTTCTATAATTAAGAAGGGTTATTCATCCCTTCCTATTTTTTCACATCGATCCACTGAGGTATTCAATGTTTCATATTCATCCAAGGGGTTTTTCCCAAAATCAATTTTATTAGTTATTGAATTGGCATTTTCAATTGGGGCTTTGTGCAGCCGAGATTCATGGATGCATTGGAAGTGACATAGTAGAATAAAAACACTATATGAAGGATTCATTTTGAAAATTTCTTTTCCTTTACAAAAAATATATATATATGGCGTGCGTGTTATGTGACATTTACAGTCTCCCTATGTTTACAAGTCCTCACCACCACACTAACTCAGGTACCATGTTCTATCAGTATCAGAAGATCTCTCAAGACCACTTTTTGAAGGAAAAATATCTATGTCACACCATTTCTAGTCCTTGAGAAATAATTCTACCTATTTCACACATCATATGTCATTCCACCATTAAGAGTGTGTTACATTCCCCAGATGGGGGGGGGGGGGGTACTTTTGACTTTTTTGCATGTGACTAGTTTTTTGTATCATTCACAATATTTTGGTCCTATAATATTATCCTCGACTCGACTTTACATGGCTTCAAATTTACTCTCAATGTATCTTTCTAGTAATTTGTCTCATGTTTTTTGAATTGAACCATCAAAATGGTCCTAACCCTTGTATTTCTTAACTTTATAATCCTCATCTTGGATATTTCCATTTAAGGATGATTTTAATGGTATTTTAAAATACGTTTTCGACACCTTTTCCATTATATTCTATACTATATAATGTTATCCCTATTGAATTTACTAAAACTGTGTGACACCTTAGTCCCCACCTCAGAGGATAATCTCTACATATCATTGAACTCCCCCCACACTACCCTCTAGGAAATTATATGGCTTAATTTCCAATATACATGATACATAGTTATGTATAGACGTTATGTCCTAGACCAACACAATTTTCATTCCATCCTAGATCTTAGGGATTGTGACACACTCATGTTGATCCCCTACCCAGCCTAATTTTTAGATTATGCCCCTTCCCCCGAGTATTATCTATATCTGTGTGAGAGGTTCACTTGGTTTCTCTTGGGTGATAAGGACATACTTAATTCACATAAATAATTATTTCCCATCGTAGCATTTCCCATCCTTATGTACATTATCATGATCATTATAGAAATATGATAGTCCAAACACCATGACCTTAAAAGATATGCACTCATACCCGAGGTGTTATTAATAATCCCTAGGCTATGAAAACATGCTATGTTAATTTTCCCCCTATTTATTTATTTTCCATCTATCCCCTTTTTCCTTGATACATGACCTTAAAAATTACACCCCTACACTCTAGGCTATATGACTTTATGGTTTATACCCCCACTACTAGAAATCGAGCCTATACCAACACTTTGTTCCCAATGGCTATGATAACCCATCGGGAAAAAGAACCTATACCAACGGTTCTAATAAACCATTGGTGTAGGCTATTATAGTTTGTGTTTTCCCAATGGTTTAAGAAAACTGTTGGGAAAGGGAACTATTACCTATAATTTTAATTAACCATTGGGAAACATTATACCGAAATTAGGGCTCCCTCCCTCACATCATTTCATTCCCGCGCACTCCTCCCCTCCCACTCCTCAACCTCCTCCCGGCCCCCGCCTCCGCCTCCCGGCCTCCACCTCTACCTCTGCTTCCGACTCCACCTTCACCTCCGCCTCCCGACCCCCCTCCCTCTCTTCTGGTGACGTTACCCTTCCCGTCTCGGCTTTTTATCTGATGACGATGTCCCCCTCCTCTCTCGTCTCTTGATGATGTTCCCCCCTCCCCTCTCGTCTCCCTCTCTTGGAGACATCCCCCTCCCCTCTTGGCTTAATCTCCTCCTTCGACGTCCCCCGACCCCATCTCCAGTTGCGCGCGAGACCCCCTATGGCCGAACACCCTATGGGATGTTCCCCTATCTCAGCTCCCTCTCCTCCCACCGAGAAAATAATATTTTTGGGGCCGACCCCTGCCCCCAAGAGCTAGAGGGAAATATTTTCCAAATAAATGCATTGGACTGCCCATCTGAGGTAGACATGACCTATCATAAAGTCTAATATCTTGGTTTCTGTTTTTTTGGATATTTAGTTGATGAATTGCTTATGGTTTAGGTGTGATCCCAATATTCCATTTTATCATTTGTTTGTATAGTCTGGATGCCCAAAAATTTTCATCTGTTAATTTTTCACAGGTCTAGCTCAACCATGTTATTTTTTTGTTCGTTCAAATGTGAAATCAATGGTTTAGTTGTTCCCATGATGCTTTTAATTGAAATAGTTGGATCATGGATACTGCATGTGATGAGATTTATATGATTAGGGGAATAAATTGGATTATAAATGGCGATAAATTTTTTTTATGTTTAGTAGGCATTTGGAAATGTGCAAAAATTTGTTTTGAAAATCAACATAATGTGTTCTTAGTGGCCTGTTTTCAAGAGTCTATTGGTTATAAAAAATGAAAATTTTCATATTTTAGTTATATTTTTTATATCAGAAATCCAAAGGCATTTAAAATGAATCATTTTCACTCAGTAAAGGGCATAAGTATGAAATTATACAGTTTGGTGTGGTGGGAGAGGGGGGGGGGATGAAATGCCAATGACTTCAACCCAATTGATGACATAAATTGAATGGGGTCAGTTGTGATGTTTGGTGTTATATAAATTTTTTAATAGTTATGTAATGTGTCATGGTACATATCAATAGTTTAGGCTGGGTCCCAGTCCATGTATATTAAAAAATGTAAAATTTAAAAAATAACATAAATTAACAATAATAAATATAGTAAACATACAATTCAGAAAACTAAAAAAAGATTGAAAAAAATTATCAATTGGGCTGGGCTAGGGTTGGTCTTGTCTTGGGTTTGGTCTAGTTTTGTTGGGACTTCACTAGATCGATACCTTCATTAAACACTACATGGGCTGGTCCCATTATAAGAAATATGTCTCATAGACTGCCCGAGTCAATGGCAGGCATCAGTCCATTTTTACACCCCTATTAAGTTTAACAACTAAGTTGTTATGTTATTGTTTAATTAAATTAAAGAGTATTTTTGGACTATAAACATTGCATAATTACATTCATGGTACTTTAAATAGAACTCTTACATAAATAAACATTGAGATGTTAGACATTTTCCAATCCCCAACACAATAACCACTTTCTCTGAAATTATGTTACATTTTAACCACTCAACATGCTAGTAATATGGGGTGTTGAGAGTGTTGGATTGATGTATGTATTAACTATGATTGAATTCATTTTAGACTGAGTTTGCAATTGATCAGGGAATGGCGGATGCTAGCTGGAGATCTATTTAAGACACAAGGGATATATATGCTAAATTTCATTTTATGATGCATTATTTATTATTCACCATAGTTGTCAATTTCGGATTATGGTGCGATGAGTTGGGGTTCTAGCAAGGTTATGTGCACAATGTTCAACTCAACTAATGTAGCATAGGTGCATATTCAATGTCTAAGTGTACTAGTATAGTGTTTCCAACTACGTGTTATATAAAGAACATAATAAAAAATGAAGAGATTATTAAATGGAATTGTTTCCCCCTTGATTGTAGGAACATTATTTGACCCATGGGGCGGTGTGGTTCCTATATATTGGGAGGTGACATTTATAGTCACATGATACAGGTATGTTTTTTTTGTTTTTATTTTATATTCTTTATCGCATTAGAAACTTAGGTATTTTACTTCTTTCTACGGATGGAGGGTAGTGATTCAATCCTTACTAGTTGACATAGATGACCTGTATACTGTAATACCATGAGGTGTGAGTGTGAGGAATCATTGGAAGATAGAGGAGCCTTGGGGTATTCCATGAGATGGAATTGTTTTTCTAAATCATTGTGTTAGAACATATCTGGAGTATGTTGGATTCATGAAATAACCCCAAGTGTCTCCATGATATAGCATAAATAACCCCAAGTGTCTCCAAGTGTCTCCATGCATCATATCATTCTCGCATGGGTTGGCTACTCACCCAATCCTATCAAACCTATCATGTTTGATCCTCTTAGTCATATAGTCTAGACTCATCTCTCATGGATTATCCCATGCCTCAATGCACATCTCATCATCTAACTAGACAAAGAAGATTATTCACCTTATGATTATCCTAGTCACAAAATCTCACCATGTCGAACATATCTACATTATATTCTCAATAATACGGTCAAGAACATTATCAAAATCATTTATTATAACCCATTCCCCTAACCAGGCTCCTTCCAAAGACAAATCACACCAAGCCTCTTGGAATTATGAATCCAATCTGTTCGAAAATACCCAATTCCCACACTAGAATCTCATCCTTCATCTCATTAGTTAAACTCTTGAATCATTAAATGGAGTAAAACCATTCATAAAAAATTTCATATACTCAGAGGTACCATCCCACTCTATGAACCTACCAAGATTCCAATCCTTCCTCATAAGTATTTCCTCATCAAACAGATGAAGTACAATTTCCACACCTATCACTACAAGGCCCAATCCTCTTAGTAATATTTTAATGGATCTAAATCCTCATTGTTAGTGACATCAATCACATTAAAGTGCATAATTGTCAACTAAACCCTACATTCCAAGAATTATTCATGTGGACAGGCCCCATAACAAAAAACTAAGAACTAAAACAATAAATAATAATGCCAAATACATGCATCATTTTTAAATAAATATCTCAAGTGTAAACATAAAAACCAAGAATAATAAGACTTCATCCCTTGTATCGAACAAAACCAAAGTAAATTGAAGCTGTGTCCAAATTGATTATATACCATTAATAGAAATAGTAATTGTTAATTAATAGGAATGTACAATTTGATAGTATCATTTTGAATCATTGATCTATTTCCCCTTTGCCTGAAGGAACATGATTTGACCCATGGGGCACTTTGGTAATTATATGTTGGGAGAAGACAGGTATAGTTACAGGAGACATGTATGTTTTAGTTTAGTTTTTATTTTATTTTCTTTGTCTTATTGGTCACATAGATCTTTGACTACTTTCTATGGATAAAGGGTTGTTATATTCTACGAAGGGTGACAGAAGGAGTTCAGATTGATTCAGTCCACCGACTTTGATCCAAGGTAAGATTCTATGGTTACTACTTCTCTCTTACCTCATGTATTTGGGGATGTAGTGTTTTGAATCCATATTATGTTTTCTGTAGGGCGTTGGATCATTTTGTGTTGGTTCTGGTGGATTTGGATCTCCGATGCCAATCTTGGTAAGGATTCTATGCCATTGGAAGGTTTATCACTGGTTATGTAGCGTCCTTCATGTGTTTTAAGGTTCTTAATATCCTTTGTGAAGTGTGTTGATCTATGCTTGTTGGTTTCGAGTCACCATGTCAAGGAAGAATTGTCCTTCATGTGTTTCAAGAGTCTGTTTTTTATAACATAATATCGGTTTCTATAATGTGAAGGCCAACTACATAGGATTTATTTGAAATACTAGACAGAAGATGCTACCCCAAGGATGTTGCTGGACCGAGCCAATAGTACGTGGCCTCGATGCGATCACGTTGCGGTGATGCGGCGGTCATGCAGCGATCACTTCGCAGTCATGCCGCGGTCTCGCCGTTGTCACACCACGGTCACGCCACGGTCACACCGCGGTCACGCCGCGGTCACTCTGTGGTAATGCTATGATTTGGCCCTGCTCCAGGATGACACCCTGTGGTGGTTCATAGTCCTATCAGAATTAAATGTATGATACCTAGATAGTATTTTAGATATATTACCCATCTATAGTTAATGGGGAGGGAGGCGACGGCCGAAATGTTTCCCCACTTCCTCCCGCTCCCTTCACTCCTGGCCGGATGATGCTGCCCAACAGATGTCACTGGACCGGGCCAACACATTGCGGTCACACCGTGTTCACGCCGCGATCTCATCGCGGTCTCGCCGTGGTCACTCCGTGATTTGGCCCTGCTCTAGGATGACACCATGCGGCGGTTCACAGTCTTCTCAGAATTTGATGTATGATACCTAGATAGAGTTTTATCTGCATTACCTATATATAGTTAATGGGAAGGTAGGTGACGACTGGAATGTTGCCCCACTTCCTCCCACTCCATTCGCTCCTGACCGGAAGATGATGCCCCGTGGATGTCACTGGACAGGGCCACCACGTCGCGGTCTCGCCGTGGTCACGCCACGGTCATGCTGCGGTCACGCCACGACAATGCCGTGATTTGGCCCTGCTCCAGGATGACACCCCGTGACGGTTCAATGTCCTGTCAAAATTTGATGTATGATACCTAGATAGGGTTTTAGATACATTACCCATCCATAGTTAATGGGGAGGGAGGCGATGACTGGAATGTTCCCCCGCTTCCTACCCCTCCGTTCACTCCTGGTCGGAAGATGCTGCCCTGCGGATGTCGCTACACTAGGCCACCTTGCCGCGGTCACACTACAGTCACACCCCGGTCATGCCGCTGTCACGCTGCAGTCATGCCGCAGTCATGCCAAGGTCATGTCGCTGTCACACCGCGGTCATGCGCGGTCTGGCAAGTATCACTCTAAATGTCTCTCTTTTGATTAAAACAGACATCATTTTATGTAAAAACATCTTGCATACATAAAACTGGCCAATCATATTCAGATTGTGTTGATACTTAAGAAAACAAACCATGGGTCGTATGTGATGTGTATAAGTCAACCCCACCTCAATCCAAGGTGCATTGTGGCCGACACCACTAAAAGTGTCTAACCTTTATTTGAAATGGAAAACATTTTAAGTGAAAACAAAAAATTGTATACGAAAAACCAACCAAATGTATTCAGATTCTGTTGATACTTTATCAAAACGATTCCGGAGTCTTTGGTGATGTGTACGAGTCAACCCCACCTCAATCCTGGGCATAGTGTGTCCAGTATAACTCCATGTCTAGGTCTTTTATTTAAAATGGACATCATTTTAAGTGAAAACAACAACTGACATACGGAAGACCAATCAAACACATTTGGATTATGTTTAAACTTTAGTAAAACGATCCATGGGACAAATGTGACATGTACGAGTCATCCCCAACTCAATCAAAAGCGCGGTGCGGCCGACACCACTCAAAGTGTGTCTCTTTTGTTTAAAATGAACATCATTTTATGTGTAAACAACAAATGACTTACGGAAAACTGAACGAATTCATTTGGTTTCTGTTGAAAATTTAGGACAATGATCCATGGGTCATATGTGAGGTTTATGAGTAAACCATGCCTTAATATGAGGCATGGTGTGGCCAAAATCACTCGAAGTGTCTCTCTTTTGTTTAAAATGGACAACATTTTAAGGGAAAACAACAACTAACATACGGAAAACTGACCAAATGCATTCAGATTCTGTTGAAACATTAGGAAAATGATCAATGGGTCATATGTGACGTGCACGAGTCAACCCTGCCTCAATATGAGGCGTGGTGTGGCCGGTATAACTTTAATTGTTTCTCATTTGTTTAAAATGGACATCATTTTAAGTAAAAACAACTGGAATACAGAAAATCAACTAAACGTATTCGGATTGTGTTAATACTTTAACACAATGATCCATGGGTCACATGTGATGTGTACGAGTCAACCCCACCTCAATATGAGGCGTGGTGTGGCCGAAACAACTCAAAGTGTCTCACCTTTCATTGAAATGGAAAACATTTTATGTGAGAACAATAACTGGCATACGAAAAACTGAGTAAACGCATTCAGATTCTATTGATACTTTATGAAAACGATTTAGGAGTTATCTGTGACGTGTACGAGTCATCTCCGCCTCAATCCGGGGCACAGTGTGGCCGGTATCTCTCCAAGTGTATGTCTTTTGTTTAAAATGGACATCAATTTAAGTGAAAACAACAACTGATATACGAAAAACCAATTAAACACATTCAAGTTCTATTTATACTTTAGAAAAATGATACAAGGGTTATATGTGATGTGTATGAGTCAACCATGCTCCAATCAAAAGCGTGGTGTGGCCGACACCACTCAATGTGTCTCTCTTTTGTTTAAAATGAACACCATTTTATGTGAAAACAACAAATGACATATGGAAAACATAACAAATGCATTCGGATTCTGTTTAGAATTTAGCACAATGATCCATTGGTCATATGTAACATGTACGAGTCAACCTCGCATCAATCTGAGGTGCGGTATGTCCAACACCACTTGAAGTGTCTCTCTTTTGTTTAAAATGGACAACATTTTAAGTGAAAACAACAACTGACATACGGAAAACTGACCAAATGAATTCGGATTCTATTGAAACATTAGGAAAATGATCAATGGGTCATATGTGATGTGCACAAGTCATCCCTGCCTCAATCCGAGGAGCGGTGAGGCCATTATAACATTAACTGTCTCTCTTTTTTTTTAAATGGACATCATTTTATGTAAAAACAACTGGCATATGGAAAATCGACCAAACGTATTTGGATTGTGTTGATATATTACCAAAAAGAAACATGGGTTGTATGTGACAAGTATGAGTCACCCCCCCCCCCCTCAATCTGAGGCGCTGTGTGGCTGACACCACTCAATGTGTCTCACCTTTCTTTGAAATGGAAAACATTTTAAGTGAAAACAACAACTGGAATAAGGAAAACAAACCAAATGCATTCAGATTCTATTGATAATTTATGAAAACGATTCATGAGTCATCCGTGATGTGTAAGAGTCAACCCTGCCTCAATCTGGGGCATGGTGTGGCCGGTATCACTTCATGTGTATGCCTTTTGTTTAAAATGGAGATCACTTCAAGTGAAAACATCAATTGAAATTCTGAAAACCTATTAAATGAATTTAGATTCTATTGAAACGTTAGAAAAATTATCCATGGGTCATATGTGACGTGTATGAGTCAACCCCTAACTCAATCCAAAGTGCGGTGTGGCCGACACCACTCAAAGTGCCTCCCTTTTGTTTAAAATGAAAATCATTTTATGTGAAAACAAAAAATGACATACAGAAAACCAAACAAATGCATTCAGATTATGTTGAAAATTTAGGACAATGATTCATGGGTCATATGAGACTTGTACAAGTCAACCTCGCATAAATCTGAGGTGTGGTGTGGCCAACACCACTCGAACTGTCTCTCTTTTGTTTAAAATGGAGATCATTTTAATTGAAAACAAAAACTGACATACGGAAAACCAAACAAATGCATTCAGATTCTATTGAAACATTTGGAAAATGATCCATGGGTCATATGTGATGTGTAAACTTCAACCCCACCACAATCTGAGGCACGGTGTCGCCTCTATCACTCTAACTGTCTATCTATTGTTTATAATGGACATCATTTTAAGTAAAAACAACTTGCATATGGAATACCAACCAAACATTATTGGATTATGTTGATACATTATCACCACGATCCATGGGTCATATGTGACGTGTATGAGTCAACCCCACCTCAAATTGAGGCACGGTGTGGTCGACAACACTCAAAGTGTCTCACCTTTCTATGAAATGGAAAACATTTTATGTGAAAATAACAACTAGCATACGGAAAACTGACCAAATGCATTTATATTCTGTTGATACTATATGAAAATGATTCAAGAGTCATCTGTGACATGTACGAGTCAACCCCACCTCAATCTAGGGCATGGTGTTGCCAATATCACTCCAAGTGTATGTCTTTTGTTTAAAATGGACTTCAAATTATGTAAAAACAACTGGTACATGGAAAACCAAGAAAACATATTCGGAATTATTTATGCATCAAAATTCATTTTGAATGTTTTATTGATCATTGTTGTCAAAGGCGCGCTGAGGCGCGCGCCTTGGCAAGGGGCACGGTGAGGTGAGGCCGAAGTGCCTCGCCACCTACAAGTCAATGTGACTTCGCTAAGGCACGTCAATTGCGCGTGCCCCACCCCCTTTCCATGAGGCACCCGGGCGCCATGTGTTGTATAGGTGTGCCTCACTCTCATCTTCCTTGTTGGGAGGTGAAAGTGCTGGTAGGAAGAGAAGCGAATGATTTCGATGACGGTTGGGGTTTTGAGTGCGCCAAAGATGAATCAATATAGCATAGATCGGGGAAGGAGGTGGAAAGGCGGGAAAGGCGGAGATCGGGGTTGGAGGCAGAAATCACGGTGCACCATGATGGAAATCAGGGCAGTCCAAATTTCAATTAAATAGAATATTAAATATATTAATAAAAAGTCATAGGAGACTAATTTTTTTTGCAAGGAAAAACATAGCAGACTATAAAAACATTGTTGTGACATCACTCACATCATAATCTCTTAAAAAATATCAGTATGTATTTTATTTTTAATTATTTTTATTGAATTTATGTTTTTTAAAATTTAAAATATTGTTCAAATCTATATATAATTATTTATGTGCCCATGCGCTTTAGTTGCGCCTCACACCACACCTCGCACCGCATCCCCAAACGGACTTTTCACCTTATTGCGTTGCACGCCATTGATAATATTATCTTTCGCTAATTCAGTTCCTCTTGGCTCTCGGTGAACATCATGGTAAAGTCTTATAGTTTCTTCATGTCTACCCGAGGAATCAGACATGGGGACCCTATCTCTCTATCGATGTTCATCCTCATTCGGGATGTTTTGGGCCTGGTCATCCTGAAGAGTATCAATAATGGATGAATTCTATCATATCGTCATCGATCAAGGGACCCAGTAATATCCCACCTTATTTTTGTCGATGATACAATCTTATTCATGAATGGAAAGAGTAGATCAATACAATTCCTGAACTGAGTGCTGGAGAAATACTGTCATTGGAGTGGCCATTCCATCAACAAGGGGGAAAGTGATTTCGTTATCTCCCACAAGTGCTCCATCGAGAGAGTGAAAACTGCTAGTAGACTGCTTAGCATCCATAGGGGTGAGTTTCCTATAGTGTATCTAGGCGCGCCAGTCTCACCTGGGAGACTTTGGATTCAGGACTTCAACACACTCTGCACCAGGGTCTTAGATAGGGTGTTTAACTAGAAAAATAAATTGTTATCCTTTGGTAAATGCATTTCCCTAGTGAACAGTGTTCTGGTGGCCTCTCTGATTCATGTTCTATCCTCTGTCAATGTTCCCAAGGGAGTTATTAAATCGATTGATAGGATACTTTCCAATTTCATCTGGGATCCGTTATCGGAGAGAAACAAACACTGGGTAGCCTGGGGGAAAATGGCGCGCCCTATGAATGAAGGAGGCATTGAGGTGCGCAACCTGGTGGATACCCTTTATTACATGCATGTGAGGCTTTCATGTAGTGTCTTTGAACAGCTTACCCGATGGGGGACTACCATGCATGCGTACGTGATGTGCCTTAGCGCTACGGGGGATGGGCATATTTCTTCCCTTTGGTTGGTGATAACCCCTATTGTTGAGATCCTTCTTCCATTTTCGATATGGGTGGATGGGAAGGGAGAGATATCCTTCTGGGATCAGGATTGGTGTGGTATAGTTTTGGTTTTCCCTAGATTCTCGGCTACGAATATTTCCCTCAGGGAGGCCAGCCTCTTTCTTAGCTTCACTGACTCGGTTTTGGATAAGGAACAATAGTAGTATTTTCAACTCATTGAGCTTAATGAATAGGAGGACAAGTGTATGTTCACGGCCTCCTCTTCAGGCCTGTTATTGTCGAAGGATATTTGTCACATTGGTAATGGACAGGAGTAGAATGAGGGCTGGGATGAGATTCTATGGGTGAAAAACATCCCCACCAAGATCAACTTCCTCACCTAGAGGATTCCAAACAAAGGCCTCATGATGGATGACAATACACATAGGTGTGGTATCCCACTTGCGTCTAGGTGCGTATATTGTAGTGTTCATAGTGAAAATAGCACTGGGCATCTGTTCATCGACAGTGACAGAGCACACGAGGTATGGAAAATCTTGGGGGACTTTGTGTTCCTCCCATCAGAGGGTTCTGTCCCAACCTTTCTTGATATGTGGTTCCAAGGTTCTTGAGGGAAGATGTCCGGAGAGGGTGTCCCATGCAGTAGTGCAACATGTGGGGTGCTGGACCTTTTGGCAGACTCGGAACAAATCAATGCATGAGGGTGTGGGGGTTTCGGCTCATTCCATTATTGTTTGGGTGAAAAATATGTTACTGGATCTGAACATAGATTTGAGGACACGGAAGGCATCCCCTATGTTTCTTCGGCTCCAAATGGGCTCCAATATGGACATAGTACCTAGATCACAGAAGGTAATTGGGTTCAATGGAAGCCTCCTTCGGTGGGTTTGAATCTTAATACAGATGGATCTGGTGTCCAAGGGAACCTGCGTGGAGGAGGAGTATTATGTGACCATAATGGTACGATTTACCTCGCTTTATCGGCCAGACAGGTCCAGGGGTCTTCTCTACAAGCGGAGGTGAAGGAAATTCTCACCGGGCTCAACCATTTCATGGAAAATGGTCTCACAATCTATGAAATCAGAACATACTCCATTACTATGCACATCTCCTTGAAAGGGTACATCGAGTCTCCTTGGTCGATTAAATATATCATCATAAAATGTAGAAGTATGATTAAATCTGGAGTGAGTATCATTTACACCTTGATAGAAGGGAACAAGATCGCAGATCACTTGGCCGCAATGGGCGTCAACAGCACGGAGGTGGTGTTTCTTCATAATGCAGGGATTATCCAACCCAAGGGGATTGACTGTGTCAAATAGGATGCACTGGGTCTTTATCACTTCAGACCTCCCTAGGCGGTCTTGGCTATGGGTGAGAGGGGTCTTCCCCTGGGGCCTCTTCTGTGATTCTTATTTTCCCCTTTCCCTAATAGTTTTTTCCTTTGTACATTTCCCCTCTTTCAATAAAAAACTACATGATGATGATGAGAATTCAATTATGAATACTGCACTGCATAGGTTAATTGGGTTCATATACATGATTATAATTGTGGTACATTCCATGGTTATAAGAGTATCCTCTTTTTATGTTCATTTGTGTGCTATAGCAGGTGTTTTTTGCTGTTAAGAGTGTATTCAGGTGTATGTAGTTGAGTGTGCAATGGTTTTGTTGGTGTATGTAGTTGAGTGTGCAGGTGGGTTTGTTGGTATTGAGTGTAGTAGGTGGGTTTTTTGGTGTATGAAGGTGTTTGTTCTGTATTCCATGGTTTTATTGAGTGTGAAGGAGTGGTGTTTGTTTTGGAGTATGCAGGTGTTTGTTCTATATTCCATAGGTTTGTTGACTGTGCAGGAGTGGTGTTTGTTTTAGTTTCCATGGTTTTGTATTCCATAGTTTTGTTCATAGGAGATTCTAGGTGGTTGGCCTGCCAAATTCTGGTACCAACGGTTTAATAAAAACGTTGGTATAGTGATAAAACATGAAAATTTGTATTGCCAATGGTTTTCAAACCATTGGTAATACTACCATTTCACACCGCCAACAGCCAGTATTTCCAACAGTTTTCAAAATGTTGAGAATACTCCTATTTCACACCTTCAGCAGCCAGTATTTCCAATGATTTTGAATCCTTTGGGAATAATCCTATTTTACACAGTATTTCCAAAGGTTTTCAAACCGTTCGGAGTACTTTTATATACCAACGATTCAAATAACCATTGAGAACCTCAAGGATTACACTATCTTTCCCAACAGTTGTACTAAAACCGTTGGTAATGGGCTATCCCAATTCTTTACATGCCTATGGTTTTCCAAACCATTGGTATATAGTATACCAACGGTTTGGTAGCCTTTACCAACGGTTTGAAACCGTTGGTAATGCATTAGTTTCATGTAGTAGATAAGGAGGATTAAGGAGAGATTAATCATAGAAATCAATTATAGGATCTCATTTCTGACTCAAAATTCACGGATTTCTAGATGAATATAGAATTCAATGTTTTGCTGAGAAGAACTTGGTTATATTAGAATGAATATATTCCTTCATCATACCATCAGTGACTCAAATATTCATTCAATGGTAAAATTGTGACTTTGAATTGCAGCTAGTCCCCATTCAAATCCTGTGAGACATAATACATCGATGCGGGGTTATATCATAATTAACGAAAACATTCCATGACTGCTGATGTTACCTGATTGAATGCCTCAAATGGTTTTTTTAGATTATCCTAGCTAACCGTTTGAAGAAGCTCATGGTAGATTACGTAATACATATTAGCTAAATTGAATGTGTGGTCTTGAACTCATAAATTCAATAATCAGATTATGTAATTCCTATTATGATAGTTGGGCATGATCAATATGAATAATTTATCTACTCGTTAAATTATAATGAAATATTGAATTAAAATGTCTTCATTCAATCCCTTGAGCATAAAAAAATCCCTGTTATTCCAGTCAAACTGATAGAATATATCATGACTTGAGAAGAAAGTGAAGAGACTCATTCTCAGTCCCTTATATCCACTTCTCGACTACAATAAGGCTTTATTCCATCAAAGTAATCTCGAAATGATTGACTCATCCTCTGGATGTCCAAATTTTGACTCCCAAATTCGCTATGAAGAACTTGTTATATCATATCCACCATAGAATGAAGCAAAAAAGTAGAACATGACGAAGATGATGAAGAATAATATCTCAAGGTTTCCCCTCCAACATTTGAGGAAGGCATCTCTATGGCCATGGATGAAACAAGATAAATAAATATAGTTAGAAAAGAAGATCAACGCCCAACTATAATTAGTGTATCCATGAATGATGAAAATAAAAATAGGTATACACTTACTTTTTGAAGCATCACTAGGATGTGTTTTCCTAGAATTACATATATATTTCAAGAATTGACTCATAGTTTCCACCCATCACTTGAGTTTTCCAGAAAATCATAGGTGATACAAGCAGGTAGCTAGGAGGATGCACCTGACCCACTCATCCATGGTTGAGTCTGAATTGAAACTACTCATTAAGTATGAGATCAATTGAGTGCCGAAGTACCAAAAAGGTTTAGACAACATTTTCCCTAAAAAAATAAGAATGGGAAATGTATAGTTTTTGTTAATTTAAATGATCTCACCAGAATTGTCATGAATATTACTTCCCATTTAAAATTATTATACTCATGATTAATGAAAAAACTACACAAATATCCCTCTCATTCATTGATGTATACTCTTGGTACAAAAAATATAGATGGCCCAAAAAAATAAAGAATCAATATCCTTCATAGCCCCTCTATGGGTGCTTTTCTGATGGGTAATGCCGTTAAGATTTGAAGAATGCATGAACCACGTACCAACGTACTAAAAATCACATATTCAAAACCTTATTTGAGAAGTATATCTAATGTTATTTTGATGATCTATGTTTCAAAACCAAAAAACACTATGACCTCCTAGCTGGTATAGAGACCATATTCTGGAAGCTTTGACGCCATAATCTAGTGATGCACCACATGAAATGTTCATTCCTGATGACCATATAAAACATTATAGGCTTAGTTGTATCCTATCATGTAATCGAAATTGGTCTTAATAAGACTAATGATTTCCGGGGTATGTCACTTCCTTGAAACATGAAATATTTGAGAGGACTTCAAGGACAATCAGCCAACATTTTCCACTTCATATTCAACCTCATAGGAAAGTGTTTACCCTTCACAAAATTTATGATGAAGTGGGTAACTTATAAGTGGACCAATGAATGTCAAGAAGCATTTGATTCCATCATGAAATACCTCTTGATCCCCCCAGTATTGATGCCACCTATTGAAGGAAGTCCTCTAATTTTGTTCATGATAGCAACTTATAGATCACTGGGAGTTTTTTAGACAAAATGATGATGTTGGGAATGAAAATAGACTTTGTTATCTCAGTTGAACAATGTTTTCTATAGAAACTTGATATTAAGATAATGGGACGAGGTTTCTACTATTAATATTTTTTGTTCAGAAGCTATGTCACTACATGTAGCATCAGGTGATTAACTTGGTTTCTCTCAATAACGCACTAAAATTTATCCTTAGTCTTCTTATGCTGGTCGAATTTCTAGCATGGTGGGAAGCTATTTTGAAATATTTTGATATACAGTTTCTGCTTTAGAAGCTATGATTGTCTAGGCCTTTAAAGAATTCATTGTTCGAAACCCATCTGTAAAAGATCCTTCATTAAATACTGACAATATTCTTTGTGAAAACTTCTCTATTTAGGGATTCCCATGAACATGGGAAATGAATTTCGACGATACCTCTATGAGTCCAATGGGGAAGATAATGGAAGACCATAAGCTCGTCCAAGAGGGGTATGGAATTTTTCTCATCTTTATAGAGAAGTATTTTTTCCATACTCCTTACTGTTATCATAAGGGGGTACCAATAATGAGATAGAATATTATACTTTCATTACATGCCTCGAATTAGAACTACAATTATCGGTGAACCACCTATTAGTAATGTGGGATTAAAATTTCATAATAAAGAAGATAAATGAAGATTATTCTATCTGGAAATAATATTTAATCCCTCTGTGTGATTATGTATGAGGATTAATTTAAGAATCCCCTCAAGGAAAACATTTACTCACATCCCTTGATCAAATAATGATCAGGTATGTACGATAAAAATTGCAGCTATAGCTTTAGTAGATCCAAATATGGATAAAAAATTCATCACCATTTCCAATCATCAAATGGTTTTACCTTTTGTTCATATCAGTGAAGAAGAGATCAATGAAATAAATAATAATCCTAATCCTTATGGTACTATAATAGTATGGATGAATCTCATCATGCAATATCTCCAAGACGGTGTAATTCCACTAGATAGGGTTGGAGAATAGCAGATTCGGGGACGAGTGCCTAATTTTACACTTTAACATGGCTGAAATCACCAGAAAGTCCTATAAAAGAGTGGCTCCAAAGGATTCCTTCCCAGATGTGTTGGTGGAGAAGAGATTGTGGTTGTTATAAAATATGTTAATGCAGGAGCATGTGGTTCCCTTAATCATGGTATTGGGTTTTCAATCAAATCCAACATCATGGATACTTATAGCATTTTTTGAAGTAGTATTTCATAGAATTCACTTAGAAGTGTCATCCCATCCAATTGCATTCCAATTTCATCCCTCAACCCCCATAATTAATTCATATATCTACATACTCCATTCCATTTTCTACTTGTATAATGGATGTTGATGGACCATATGTTCCTACTATGGCTTAGAATTTCATGTACATACTGTCTACTAACAATTTCTTCTCCAAATAGGTGAGGTAATACCCCTCCAAGATTTCAGATTCAAATAATTATTCTATTTTTCATGGCTAACATTATCTCTTGATTTGGTGTCCCTCATAACATATATATTTTCAAAATCACCAATTTCTATTATATAATGGTAGAGAATCTATATCAGGAATACAATATCAAATCCAACCATTCATCTCACTCTCATGGTATGACCAATAGAAAAATAGTAGCATTAAACAGGAACCTATCAAACATACTCTAGAATATCATGAAAAAAGATAAGAAATATTATCCTAACAAGATCATTCATGCCTTGTGGAATTATTGGACTACAACTCATACAGAAATGCTGTAAACCTCATAATAAATGGTTTAAAAAGAAAAATCCGTCTTTCCAATTGATGTTCAATTATGATTTTCCCATATATCTATTTGGGTCCTGCTTTCCATTGATGAAAAATCCAAGAAATGACTTGATGAGTTATGGAGACAAGACAAAAAGAGATTTAATACCTTGCCTTGCTTAGAGGTATATCATAAATGGATAGAATGAGACTTTAACAAAAGGGTTCATCTTCATTCATTACTCCAAAGAGAATATATATTGTCCCTTAGGACTCTGATGATACTAGGAAAGAATCCTATAAAACCTGATCCAATGTAAAATGGGTCTTAATATATACATAAGGTCCACTCTAGTCGATATTTTTCATTAATATCAATGGATTGGGAAATCACTACAACTCCAACCAATGTACGGATCATGACGAAGTACATTGTGTAATCACAAAGTGTTCACCCTTGTTGTAGAACATTAAAATGAATAGAAACATTTTTCCTCACCACCTGAAATTAAACAATATAGTTAATTTATACCTTATTTGATGTTATTAAATTAAAATGACATCGTAAATAGACACTCCTTTTGGTTCCCCAATATATGAATAGATTTATTGTGTAAATATCACTCGCAACATTCCCACTTCCTAGTGGAACTTAATCCCAATTCCTCTTTATGTTTGGATTAGATCAACGTGGTGAAAACAATAAGGAACTACATGGGGAATTATTCTGACCCTAGAAATATAGGTTGTGACACCTATGTCTTGTCCCATGTTCCAACTGTAATGTTTCATTTAAATCAAGTGTCCCACATCATCTCCACATGATGATAAAATTCATGGTTCATTAAAAACATCATTTTTCATGATTCTCATTCCAATGAGATATACAGTGATTCCCATATCCCCAATTTCGAGCCCATATTCAATTATAAGGAAATAATTTTCCCTTTACCTGTGTATTATTAAGTCTAAACATGGAACTCCTCAAGAACATATGATTTGACCCCCATAACATTTTATGCCTTGGACAAAAATATTTTTCTAGAAAATTTTATAACCCCTTTCTCATATTAAAACCCTATTGGTGTGGTTAACCATTACCAATAACTATGTGTTGCTTGATTCAATACCAAGAATTATTCATAGTGATTTATAAATTTCCTATCCCGGTTCCACCAACAATGCTTAAAAATTCCCTTCACCCCATATGTGCATTAATTAGATCAACATAAAGATCCTTTTCAAGGACTACATTTGGCTTTAATCGCATCCCATTGAGATATTTAGTGACAACCGAATATTCAATCCAGGGTCCATACACAATTTTTGAAAATAAAATTAATCTTCCTTTTCCCCATACAAGAACCATATATTTATATAGAGGCTTTCAATGTCTTATGCCTTGATTATCATTACAGTGATATGTGTCGTGATACATATACTTCTTGATTTTGGATCAACCATCTGTCTAATGATTATCAAACATCCCCTTCCACACAAAACGTCTAATTGGTGTGGGTTATAGTATTCAAGAACTACGTGATGCCTAATTATAATCCTATTAATATATATAGTGATCTCTAGATCTCCAGTCATGATTCTAGTTGTGACTCAATCATAAATTTTATTTATGTCCTATGCATGTATCAGATACTTATAAAGAGTCTATCAAGAACCACATGTTGCTTGATTCTCTTCCTATTGAGATATATATTAATGCCCATATCTCCTTTGTCATTACTTCCAAAAGTTAAAAATCCACTACTCTATATGTATGAATTATACCTACATGGATATTCTTATATAGAACTATGTATTGTTTGATTCTCATTTTCCTGAGATATGTAGTGACACCAAAAATTGCAGATCTTGAATCCACCAACAATGTTATCATCAATTCATGTCATCTTTCATCTTTCCTTACTGCATGATGTTAAACTGGAATAAATTTCTAGAACTGTGTGTTGTTTTATTATCACCAATATGAGAAATGAAGTGATTCCCAGATCATCAATCCTCATCCCAACCATAACACATCATGGAAAGGACCCTACGCACCCATGTACGAGTCAGATATACACGATGAAATTCAATATGATTTCTCATGTTACACATGGACTTGTATCTATTGGAACCATATGTGGCATTTTAATTTCTCCAACATAATAAGTAGTGATGTTTGGTTACTAAACCCTGTCCCAACCTTAATATTCCTTTTCACGCTGAAATCAACCATGTTATTTCTGTAATACATAATACTACATGGGATGCATCCTCTCTCCATGACTAAAAATTGCATTGTTCCTCTAAAACTATATGTGGCTTGGTTATCATTCCCATGAGACACATAGTGAAACCTAAGGCTTAAGACATATCCCTAGAAATAGAGTAAATCCAAATTACCCATCTTATACATACAATAGAAATATATACAATATATTTTATGTTTGTACATTTCCATATATAACCCACCAAGGAAACAAGATATGAACCCTCTACAAATGTTTCAAATGTATGAATGGGACTCCAAACTAATGGCCACTATTTGTCTAATATTTCCATTATGCATTGAAAAATACAATATTCGGAAGTCAAACTCCTAATCTTGAATACCTTCAAAACATCATTAACATTCCATTTCAGTTGATGGAATAATGTCTGATACATGAGATCTCCATTTTGGGACCATGATGTACGCACCTTAGTTGTCCTTGAATATATTTCCCCTATAAAAATTCTATAAACCAACAGATTCCATTATTGACTACGTAGTATGTTCTCTAGTTGGCCTTGCATAAAGAATCCCTCATAAAGGGTTTGTAAAATCTTAGTAACTTCTTCCATTAGAGAAGTCTCATTTCCCCTTATTTCTATTGAAAATGGTTTGTTGGAGCGCACATTTAAAAAAAATGGTAATCCTTTGCATATTTTTCATCTATACTTTTTCATGGACTGAAGTTCTCTTAAACTGTGGTTTAAATTTCCCAACATTATGTATTTAAATCATACAATAATAATATTAGAACATTTGACCATGTACCATCAATCATTTCCACAATCTTATGGTCCTGGGAATATGATATAAAACTAAATCCCTCATACATTATATGTTTGGTTCTTGCATGGGTAGAGTATCCATTTCCCCAATTCTTTAGAAATTTAGATCTGTAATATCCCTTCTTTATTCCCCCACATTCTCCACCAACCAAACCCTATTATTCATAAAATCTGAATCTCCATAAACCATCATTATCTTTTAGAGATATAATGTCATAATTCTAGAGATCTCGTTTGCATTACCATTTAGTAAACACCCCTGTTTTCTGAGCATAAGTTTCCCCTATGACACATATGTCCACCATAGGATTCCTCTATTTACAATAAAGTATGTTCCCCAATTTTTCATATATAATCTATCCCTCATAATGGGTTTTCCTAACATTTGTAACTTCTTTATTGAGAGATACCTAATCAAAATTCATAACCCCTTTTCCCTATACCACCCTTCAGATCCTAGTATCCCCAAATAACATCTTACAACTTTCTCCATCCAAAACCTGAGCATTGTAGCACATTTCCAAATAAATTACCAAGAATGGGAGATTCATCAACCTTTTCATTCAAACGTGATGCCCTTAAATTATAGACCCTCTAATGTCCCTGATGTACTTCTTAAAACTAAAAATCATATTTTACATGATGTATGACTTTAAACTACATAACATAATTCCCTTGTTACACAACTTTAAATTTCACACCATAATATTCATATTGGAACACATTAAACTACATAGAATAATTTCCTTGATGTATGAATTTAAACTACACGACATAACATCATCGGATCATGAAACTAAACTGCACAGTATAATTTCTATTCAAAATAACTTTAAATTACATAATAACTTCATCCTTTGTTAGAAACTGAGCCTTCTTCCCATGAAATTGGTTAGCAAAAAAATGTAACATCCTCCACATATCAAATCAATATAGGAGTGGCTATATATTCATAGCCTATGTTAGTATAGATGATTCCTTTTGTCTTATACATCATTCCATGGAAAATCCACCAACTATTTTCATGAGACATCAAAATATTTATCTTTCATTATTCATCAGTAATAGAATGTCATAATTCATGGGAACTCCTTTACATGATTATGAAGTAATTTATGCACATGGCCTTTCATAAGCCTCCCACATAATAGGGATTTCATCCTATGGATGAAAATTCTTGACTATAAAGTGCATGCCCTATTTTCCCATGCATAAAATAGACCCCATAATGTGTTCTTTAGCCATAAGTGACCTAATACTCAGTAGAGACCACATATATTCCCATTAATCATGTATTTGGTTTGGAAAACATAAAACATTATGGATCAAGATTCTATGTGGAAGTATCAGAAGATTTTCAAAATATTCCTAACCATAAATCCTTTTATGGATTATCATTTGAAAATTCATGGTCAAATGTGTTCAAGATAAAAAACCATCCCTTTTATTCAAGAATGTGTGACATTAATCTTCTCAAAAACAGTGACATAATACTACCTAGGTTAAAAACCCATAAAGTAAATAGTATAAAAAATATGATTCTTAGCTTTTTAAACCTATGTTTTGTATGGTTTAGTAAATATCTGGAAATAAAAAATTAAAAGACACAAATATTATAAGGTTGAAAACATAAAGAGGTGATCCAAATAAAAATAAAAGTCTCACCAGATAGATCTCTATCATATCAATCTTATGTAATAATTAGGGTGATGACACACAAGAAAAAAGTTAGTATGGTTTCCATATGACCCTAGTGACAGACAAAATACACTCACAAGACCGATTGATTTAGTTGAAATTAAAAGAGCACCCATCCCTATCATTTTAATTATGATTAATTGATATAAAAATTTCATACTATGGAAGTCAATTTTACATTATGATTACATGAGGAAATTATGGTGAATACATATATAATGGAAAACAACATTCTTTTAATTTTTGGAGAAATATAGTTGGAACATCCAAAAAATGGAGTCTCTCTATCATATATTACAACATTCCTTAAAAAACACATTATCTACTGAATAGCAACCCATGCCCCATCAACTACTTATTAAAGCATAGTATGTAATCCATGTTATGTCTCTAAAACCTAAAAAATTTATTTCATGGTATATCCCACTCTATTTGATATTATAATAATGAAATGAGGAGTTTTTCATGTTCTACCTAAGTGAAATCCAATTATTCATGAAGATGCGATACTTAAATGGACATATCCCGGATATTGTTTTTATATTACACAATCCTTGTGTTGCAGGTTGCTTATTCTTTATTTAATTTAGCTCAAAAACTATAAATGTTGGTGATAGGATTTTCTACTGTAAGGTGTTTCAAAATATTATTCTATTGTTACCATAAATTTTTAGTCTCTTTCACTATAGCATTGATTGGGCAATAATCAAAATCATCAAATCCTAACATGCTGAACAAAGATGATATTCGTTTGATTAATGAAGGAAAAATTTCAATGGGTGTCTCAAATATTATATCCCATATGATTCACCAGGCCTTGAGATATGAGATGTTGAGACCGTTCTATAACTTTGTATTGGATTCAGTGCCACTATCGAAAGGAGCGATGTATTCCAGGGTTACTGCACTCAATGAAGTTCCATGTTCTGCTCCCTCCAAGATTGTGGATACCTTGCATTTAGTTTTTTGTTAAGAAAAAGTAGATGATTTTTCTTTGGACCTAATGATAGAAGAAAATAATCCTATATGATGAATTAAAATAATTATTTACATAAAACTAATTTCAACAGTATGTTATATTCATAAAATTTTGGGATCCTTACCAAAAAAAGTCATCAACATGCGATGATTCTTCCCCATAATTCAAATCATCTATAGTGTGGGCCATCACCTCTTCATAATGAGAAATCTCTTGGCTCTACCCCTTATTTTTTAGTTGATCTTCCTAAATAATTCTGATTTCATGATCCGCCAAATCCGGATCTACCTCTTCAGTGGGATTGAGATTGATTTCAACACCTTGTCCATGAAACATCAATGTAATAGTGTTTGTGGTTGGAGCTACACATTCCAACCAGTCATGATTAGGGAATCAAGAAAAAAGGTTAATTGGTTGGAAAATAAAGACTAATGTCAATATTATTCTTTATATAGTGCCCCAAAATATTCAAAAGTTGTAGGAATATTAAATTCATCCATAATTTCTTCAAACGGTATGCCATGATTTATCATGGATTCTATTGATGTCCAAATATCCAGGTTAATCTCACATGTAGGAACATTAAGAGTTGTAGGTTCTTTAACCAGATCTGTTGACATGAAACCCCAAATAAACTCTTTAGTGATAGCCTCAAGGCCAGTATCGGTCGTTGTAGGATTCTATGGGGAATGAAATGAAGAATAAATTTTACAGATATGGAATTCATTCATTATTAAGTGGCATATAATAGAATAAATTTGAAATACCAGATGCTTCATCTCACTCTCTCTCTATAGTAGTGATATTTACAATATCTAGATCATATAATGTATTCTCTGCTCGTGAAGCCTCGCCAGTCAAAGGATCCATTTCACTGATAGAAATATACACTTTGTCGTAAGCACACTCTTCATTTATCAATTTCTCATTTGTTATTTTATTGATGGAAGAACGATAAGGAGTTCCTAAAATCCCCATATGTTAAAATGCATTCTTTGAATAAGGTAAAATTAATGGTATCATGAAAGACATGCCACTAATGGAAAATCATATAGCCATAGATTTCACCCTTCAACATCATTTTTTCTTTGTTTTCATCAAAGGATATCCATCATCAACCTCCTCAAAAATAGTTATTACATGAGGGAATTCTCCTACTATCTCATTCATCATGGAATATTATCATAGAGATACCTTTATTGATTCTGAGGTGACCCCATAACCCTGATATGAGTACCACTAGGTTATTACCATGGTGAGATAACATTAGTTGATTTTCCCTTACACATCCACAAATTATCATTGTGTTCCCCTTGAGCATTACATTTTTGAGTTAAATATAATGGAAAATAATAAAATAATATGATAAGTAGAAAACGTAAATCTTCACGAATGAAAATGTCAAGTCATTACTAAAATTATGAAAGATTGATCCCATATGTGGTGCTGCATTTTATAATATTCATTACTCGTTTGTTGTAGGAAATCGATTATTAATTTCATAGATGAGAATCTCCAGCTCCCAAATTTTGATTTTCATTTCATCATGATTGTCCACAAGACAAATATCAGGCGAGGATCAGAGATATATTATCCATATATTATGCAACTAATCATGTAAGATATCCTAGAGAGTTTCAGCATTAATAGAAAAATCCATCCATGCTGGAACAGCCTGTAGAAATATATATTTGGAATTCATTCTAGCCTGTTGTGAGGAAGATTGCAGAATAGTAGAGTGGATGGTGTTCCCAATTCTATTTTTCATAGGTTGTGAATAATAAAATGGAACTCAATTCTCTTATTTGGAATGGATACTATACTACCAATGTGCAACATCAGTTTGTGATGTGGGTATATCCATCTTGATTCAAGTGGGAGGATTATATCTCAAACATGGTCATTTTGATAAACAGGGAACCTCACCAACCTCACACTCTAAATCAAGAGATACAACCACTAGAGGAGATGAATCCAATTTAAAATGATAATGATCTTTCCATCTCCACCTCATTACCCTAACCCAAAGAACAACATTGTCCAACACCACTACAGGGTATGATGAAAAAAAGCTTTAGCATTCCAAGTGGTCAATCTGCTAATTGAATTTTTCAGAGGTAGGATGATCATTGCCACTATCAATTCCAAATATATAACCAAGTATAGTTGTAAGGCCACAATCCGATGTTTTTCTAATTTAATTTTCAGTGTAGGCGATAAAGTAATTTGTTGGATGTTTTTAAATAAGCCTGAAACCTGATAAGAAGCATAAGCGATGCATATGATTTTTGCATGAATCTGAGATGCTAACCCACTTTCTCTGAAGACTATTTTAAATTACCTAAACACAATACTAGGATTCCCATGATCAAAAAAATCACAGGTAGGTAGATTCCTATAATGAAAGAAGTTTAACTCCTTTATTAAATTCATTATTATTTTTATTTCATGAGTATGGAATGATAAGAGAGAAATACCATATACATCCTGGAAGTATTGTCAGAATGGGACTCCAAGGACCATGAACCCAATCATTATGGCATAAGTCCAAAAATTGGCCATGATACCTCCCCATAAAACCTAGAATGGCCCCCTAAATCCTTAAAACATATTTTTGTTCTTGAATTTGTATTAGATACCAATGTATGTTTCCTAAAATATGGGTTTCTAACAACCATAACAGCTTCTTCTCTATGTTGGATGTTGAAAAAATGTTCATGGACAAATGAAACACATGGAATCATGGCCATTAAATAAATATATGCTAAGACTAATGGCCCAAAAACTGACAAGATGTGTCCTAGGTAGATTTATAGTGATCATATCATATCTCCAACATTCAAATTCTCAATTTTCCAATGCTGTCTAGAACGTACCAAGAGTAATTCTCTCTTCTTATTTATGATAAATTTTTAGATTCTTCCAAGTGTAGAATTCCCCCTTCTTCATCCGAAATATTTTCATTCCTTCCACTGGATAAATATCCCCTTTATGTATGTATTTTGGTTCTTGATATCATGATCAATTTTGAGTATCTCACATGCCAAGGCTGGTGTCCAATAGGTATCATTCAATTATGCCTTTGTAGGGATGAATTCATCATACAGATCCCCTGAGATTGGACCCTTAGATATGTTATGAGAATCCAAAAATTTTATACCCCCTTCTCCATGTGTCATCATTATTATTGACATAGGATTTCTATACCCACATGGTCTCAAAAATTCTAACGCCTTACAAATCTTGTTTAAAATCTATACAGGTTTTCCAAACCCAGTACACCCACATGCTTGTGGGATTAAAACCCCTCTAGGTAAATGTCCCTTCCCTTATTCCAGTCATTCGATTGATCTATCTGTAAATCTTGAAAATTGGATTAATAGAAATTTGTCTTTTGTGCAACTATGTGTGGCCTTAGATCTAGAAAATATGAGATATGATTCATAAAACATGTTGTGGGTGTTTTCCCCACATTGATATATGTTTCCATTCTTGAAACATTGGTGGATGAGTAATTATTATGGTCTTAAAATGAAGATGATAGAAGATAATTCTTCTAATCCTGTGTAAGGACCTCCAATATGTGTCTATAACCATAAAGGGGCAGAGAAAAACTCTTTTGAAAATACTGGTTGTACTTCTTCAGAAACCCCACCAGATCAAGATGGGTTTTATAGTTGATTTCATAATAATTGTGCCAGATGGTTTTCATCATCTCTTCAACCCATTTGTTGGCTAGTTCATCAGAAAATGAGGTTAATAGAGAATACACTAAATTATAAAGGAAATTTTATGTTCACTTTAGAATTGGTTCATTTTTATGAAGAAAATTCAAATCATAATAATTTTTATATATACATTATATTATGCAAGTGTCTCATGAAAATGGCGTGCAAGTGTCTCTCACAATTTTCACATAAGAAAACTATTTCATGTAAGGTATGTTCCCAAAACAATGTTTCACATAGATGAATGCATACTATATCTATGCGGATGAAGGATCAAAAAATTAATGAATTAATGCAGTCTACGTAGAGGACGTATGATGTCGGAGAAGAAATTTCTAAGTCATGAGATCCTTCCATTAGAATTTAGTTCCTATTTATTGATGAGGGATCCTACCTCTGAATTTATCTTATCCGACAAACAATATAGTATAACTAAAAACTGAGTCTTATGTGCCTCATCTTTCATTTCTGTCGGTTTTCATTAGAATTGGACCCTCTTTCATCAATCACATCCAATCTTGAGGGGGGATTTTTTCCCCTTTATTTTATCACAAATATGAAATGTTAAAAAAGGAAAATGACTTAGGAAAAAGTTGTAAAAAGATGATGAATTCCATAAATTTCATGTCCCCAAAGAGCTGTTAGACCAAGTTACCCCAAAGTATCCTTAGTATTCAATCCCTTTTATGCCACTATATACATGAAAAGACACCATTTCCAAGGGTCTTATATTTTCCTATAAATAGTCCCCTAGGGTATTCAATTGGATGGAAAATTATTTGGAAGGAAAATTACTATCATGATTGCCCTAATGCTTCTCTCATGTCCTCAAAAACCTTATAGGTAGTTTTATATCACATGAAATTCATGGAATTAAATGTGAATAACAGAAAATATGTCCTCCAAATGTTTAAAGTAAACAACACATATGAGAGGCAATCTACCAACCACTAATCAGTTAAAATTAGTGTGAGGCCCATTTATTTGACCAAGGACTTATGTGGCATACCATTGGGGACACCTTTGTAGACCCTTTAATGCTCGAGTATGGCCTCTACAATGTTTGGCCACTTATGTGGTCTGTATCCCAAGGTGTATTAGTTCACCCAGGCCTACCTGCATGGAGCACCCTTTCATGAAATTCCTTGGATCGTCCAAGATTCTATAATATACGACCCATTCATTGAGCCTTCTTTAAATCCATCCACGGTTGGACATTTCTTTTTTTTTTCTCCATTGTCAATGAGGGATCAAATACAATCCTCCACCAAGACCTTATGACTTAATAACCCATGGGAAAAAAATTTCAATTTTTCTTCCAATTTGTATTTTTTCCTATGGTTAGAGGTTTCTCCATTATTGTCCTACCATAGGGTTAAGATCCTTGGGGTGTATCTAGATTTTTATATCTATGTTCACGAGGACCCTTGTCCCAAGGATAGTGTTTTACAGTTACTCATCTTGAGGATTATTGTTTGGACCACGTCTGACACTTCTAATCTCGGATATCCAAATCTTCTAGTTCCTAGTTGGGGAAAGTATAATAATTTTTTCTCTATTCAACATTGAAGAATATCCTCTTACTGATGAAAAACAGATTTCAGGGTAGCCATCGTTGTGTACACCCAAAGCCATTCATATGGGAGGTGTTAGTGTTTCTCTTCTCCAAATCGTCTTCCTTTACCTTTATTCTTTCTTTTCCTCAGACTCTTGACCAATGTATAACGATGATAAGTATGTTTCGTAGCAATATCCTATTCCGTTTTAGCCCCAATCTCATCCACCCTAAAAGAAGGAAAAACATTTCATTTGTAAGAATTTTTTATTCATTTTTTTTATCACATATAATATGAATCATGTGGGCTTAGAGGATAGTGATGATCATAAAAGGCACATATTCCACCGGATGAACTGATCTATGTGAAATATGTTTCCTATTAACATGGATTTCTATGAATCCCAACTTGGGTGTGGGATATATGGTAATTATAAATTAAACTAATCCCCATTCATAATTCACTTAATTTGAGTGTCCTCCTCTAGACTAAAAAATTACTAAACCTCCCAACCCACCACAAGTTAATATATATGTCATGGTGCTTTTGTAAGGTAATTTTCTTTAGGAAATACCAAGATTAATCCTATCAAGGAATTATACTCCCCTGTGAGACTCATTGAAGAATGTAGCCATTTATTCCTATATATTTAGGATATGTAAGAAACCACCCTGAGGATAAATCCTAAATCAGAAATCAACCATATTAATTTTTTAAAATATCTTCACAAGGTTATAATTCATCTTGTAAACACATAACATTTCTGATTTCCTTGGGGTGTTTGTGCATATATCCCACAATAAACTTATTCTAGGCGTATTCTATATAAAATTATTCACCACATGTCATTTAAATGTACGTCTTGTTCCACATCACATGACTTTAATATGTATGATTTTCCCAATTATGTGGCAAAAAAATAAAAGGGTTATGATTCCTTTTACAATGATACAATGGAATCCCATTAATGGATTCAATCCCAACATCCAACAATTCAGATCTTCTGGGATGATGATAAACACCAGAGTGGCCTTCATCTACCTTGATGAATATAAACCCTATTGTGCCCAAATGTGCGGATCGTAAAACAAAATCATCATAATAACATCAAATGAAACTATAATTAGCACATGATAAGATAAAATGGATGGAAAACCATGAATACTTACAGATATCTCTATTAATGAAGAACCTCAAATAAAAAGATGTGATTATAAATTCCAAACATGCTAATAATTGATTTTTAATTTGGGATGAGCCATATAAAATGTGGGTATTAATGAAGGATTCATAAGAGGATCTTAAATCTATATGATATTCTTGAAAGAGGAAATAACCCTCCTTAAAAGGGTTTGATTATTCATACCTCTAATCTTCTTGACCAATATGATTTATTAATCATTGTTTGTCAAAACACCTAACAAGAACAGGTCATTGGAATGTATGTCCCCATAGATACAAAACCATTGGGTGTTCCCAATTCCATGGACAACCCCTTTGGAAGACAATCAGAAATCGAAAACAATTATAATGTTGAAACTGGCGAGATTGAATTAATCCTTGGTATCATCTTGAAAATATAAAAAAGATGGTCTTACTAGTTCAGTCAGATCATTTCATTTCCCTATTAGAATATACCCATTTCTATTGCAAACAAGGATATTTGATGGTTTTCATTAAAAAATATTCTTGGAAGTTATCTAACCTTTGATCTAGGATTTTTACTAGATTATTATATAATATCTTTCGCATGAGTTTAATTTATTATGTGTGGGGGTGTGATCATAGAACGATTTACTATTTTATTTCACCCTTACAGTACTATACTAACCTGGTTATTCATTGAAAAAGACAAATATAATAACAAATTTCACTTCAAGTTTGATTAAATAAATTAATTTTTATCACTGTTAAATAGGTAATATTCACTTTTTTGAAGATTTCATTGTAGTTAGAGGTTATTTAGAGGGCCTAGGATGAATTTAATGAAAACTGTGAAAAACTAGGCATGAACCTGAGAACACATGTGTACTCAACCAAAAACATAATCTAATACATTAATACATTTAGGCTTTAATTTTGGTGTTTGATCCAATATTTTAGTAGTATATAACTCTTCTGAAGACACCCATGCCCATTTCACCCATTTAGGTGCCCAATTCAAAAGATCTATCATGGAAAAAGTCTACCAATGATATCAAATGTTTGGTTATGTATTTCTAAAATATAACTCAATTTATAAATTTTGCGGATAAAAAATCTAACATTGAAATATATATGATGTTGAAAACCTTTTTGTGTATTTTTTATATGTTGTGATTAGGTAGTTTCCAAGCCTAATACTATGGGTCAATTGAAATCTCTAAATCTGTGTTCAAAAAATCATATCCACTTTTTTACATAAAAAGAAACCTTGGTAAACTCATAAGGGAGTTAATACCAGAAGTAAAGATCATCTATTTTGGATATCCAAATGTGTCACCTCATAAATCTTATATGTTTTGGAGGCTTTGGGATGTTCTTTTTTAATATCCATGGTAGTCTTCATTTCCTTTGAGTTTTAAACATCTTGTGTTCTCTGAGGGATGATCATTATGTTAATCCTGATCTTATTGTTTTTAATATTTTAATGAACATTTTAATTCATGTTTAGAATATTTTCATCATACACCCTTCAAATTTAATTGAGTTTTCTACTAGTATGACATGATTAAACACATATTATCATATTTGGGCATACCCATTAATGTGATCTTTTACACACTATTCAAAACTTATTCCCCCTTTCAATTATGTTCTTTCTGTGGTTTATATACGTCAGTTCAATTATAATAAACACGTTAATTTTCTTGTAAATTTATTTCATGGTATGACTATGAAATAACATAAAAATCTAGACACCATGTGCAGTGCTTTAGGTATTTCCCCGATGATTTTTTATGAAGTCTGACATAAATCACTTTAACAATTGCAGTAGTTCGTGAATCATTTTGTGTTTTCTGAAAAAAATTTATAGGTATAATAGTATAAACATAGTGAAATTATGGTTATATATTATTGGAAATAAAGATTAAAATATCTAAACCAAACAACTTCAAGTAGTGAAGGATTAAAATATTGATATTTCCCTTGGTTGATCACAATTAGAAAATTCTGTTAATTTCCTTCTTTTTTGTTTTAATTATTTTGTTGGCCACTAAAATCATAAAAACTGATGTTTTATAAAATTTAATTTCCTTTTTTTAATAATCACACCATTCTTTAAAAAAAATGATATGATGCTTCATCATGATACAGCCTAGGGTTTGAGTTATATAATAGAAAATATAGTAAAAAAAATTCATCATGTGATTCTCAAAAAGATAATATAAACAAAATTAATGAAATGTATGTAATAAAATACATGTGGTTCAATAAAATAAAATAACATTATTTCCTCAATAAAACCATGTACAAAATTAATCTGAAAAAAAATATTGCAATATCAATCCTTTCTCACTTTGGTAACTCTTCAATTGATTCCCCCTTGAAAGATTGACATTAATAATACATTAAATATCATGAACATGAGATGTTTCATGACATAACATGTTATTTTTTTATAGATAAAATATTTTAAAAAATATATATGTATGACATAACATATGTCCCAAAAGAACACTCTTTTAGATGAAAACATCATTACCATGATCATAATATTGAACTGAAAATTAATCAATGCATCTATTATGTGTACAAAATTTAAATTCAAAAAATAAAATGTGTAATTTCAACATAATATAATCCAATTTAATTATATATAATATTATTTCAGAATAACTCAAAATAAGAATAAATACAACTCATTTAAACTAAATTATGTTATGAAATTATTTCCAATATGATAATTTCAAGTCAATTATGATTGAATGAAATAATTTAATGAGAAAAATAAAAAATCATGATATATGAAGGATTGGTGATATAAAATTTTATGGGGAAGTTTATAAACTCTATATAAGAAATTAGGTGGATAATAATAAAGTATTCCTGAATGAATGTAAATTGAGACCAAATCACTTATTGCAAGTCGAGACATTCAATGTGTTCCCTTTAACTAATGTATATTAAGAATATATCAATTGTTTTATTTATTAAAAACCATTTCTGAGTTTAATAAAATATTATTAAATAATTTATTTTATTTATTTTTAATGAAATATTTAAATAATTAATCATTTAAGTCGTCGTCAGTAGATTGTGGGATGTTCGGTTCATTTTTTCAAAAAAATCGCTCTGGTGTATTGAACGTGGTAAAATTGTAAATTTTATCAAAATATACATATTAATTATGATGAATTATTTTTTCTATTTATCCATAAATTAATATTATAAATCCAAACATGATTTCTGGTTCTGAAAAAAGATCTACGTTACTATCATGGATACGGTAGGTCATACGTACACATGAGTAATGCTTCAATTATTCAACGATAATTATTAAAAGAAGGTAGAAAGTAATTTATCCATAAATAATTATTATTATATCAAAAATATAATATAATTTAATGAAATACACACCCCTATATATCCTTAATGTGATGTGGGGAGGAAAAATCACATATCATTATGGAGTTTGTAGTCTATCGTACACATGAGTAATGTTATTGTCTCCCGTACAGAATGGAAAGTAATAAGTTATATGTGATATAATAACTCCTAAATTATATATATATATAATAAATATATATTATATATAAAATCAATTCATCATTATAAAATTCCATTAGAAGTGATGATGAAAAACCAATGTTTTTGATTCATGAGGTGGTATTCTGTCGTACACATGAATGATTACATTCAATCTCATTTGGGTGAAGATGGAAAGGATTCAAGAAATTAAATTAATTTTAAAAAATTTAAATATATAGATGATACTTTTGTTATTACATCATAATAATTGATGAATTTTTAAATGTTTTCAAGGATGAATTAAATTAAAAATGCACGGTTAATCATGGTACCACTTCTTCAAACAATCCACTTTAGGATAACATAAAAATCTTTTATAGGATAGATTTATGATTGAATTAACATATCTTGATAATGGGGAGGGATGCAAGGAAAAAATATGGGTGTGTATTGGAAAATATGAAGGGATTTAATATTTTCAATAGTGAAGGAGAGGTGGTATCTCTTTATATGTGTTGTGAGTAGAACAATTATAATTTATGAAAAGAAAATGGTGTTGTCCAGTTTTTCATTTGAGAAAAAGATAACAAAATGGAAACCTATATAGATTAATATTTTATAATATCTAAATATTTCCACACAATATGTTTTATACAATTTTTAGTCCATTTCATCCCTTATCATTTACGATTTACCCCTAGTAAACCAATTTATAACATAACTATGGAAACTGATTTATATTATTTTCATGATTAATTATTGTAAAATATTAATTTTTCCTTTTATATAATATAAATTATTATCAATGTAAATATTAAATCCATTTTACCAACTTTAATTCTTAAAATTGAATTTTTTAATTAAATTATAACAGAAAAACACAATGAAAAAAGTGGGTTTTCAAATTGAATATTATTCAAGAAAATGATGATTTTATATTTAATCATGGAATAATAATAATATTTATATGGAAAAAATTAATTTTTATTGATATTTAATATATAAATTTCATTTAAATTATTACTCATTAGGGGTTTTTTATTTAAATAAAAATGAAAAACATTATGCACATTAAAAAAGTTTTCCAAAAATTGTTATTGTAATAAAAAAATATACAAATAATAAAATACTATATAAATATTATAAAAATATAATTAGGAAGATAAAATATTATAACTGAATAATTATGTAACTGAAATTCAAAATCATAACATATTGTGATTTTAAATTACATACTTGTTTAAAAATAAATGATTGTTTCACAATAGGGGTAATTTTTCACTATTCAAGAAAAAATCTATATATACTAAAAAAGATCCAAATTTCACCATAAGTTAATTTTTTAATTTTTATATTAAAATTTAATTTTTTTATCAAAATAAATTTCTATATGTTCCAAAAATTATTTATAAAATTTATTTACAAAAAAATTAAAACATTCTTGTAGACAACATATTTTTGAAGAAATAATAACATTACTAAAAATGATAGATTATTTACTAAGAATTTACTAATAATATTTATTTAGTAGGACATGTATATATATATATATATCATAAATTATACAATAATATTGATAACCTCTAATTTAAAGGTTAGGTAATATAGGTTGAATATTTTGTAGGTCGATTAAGCTCGATGTTGTGTATTGAATATGATATTGAACGTAATGATATTATTTTAATATTTTAGGGTGATACATCCCCCCTCCCATTAATAAATTTTTTAATCATAATTTTAGATTTATATATGTAAAAATTTGAATTTAAATTTTATAATCGATTCCTTGAAATACCATATCATAGAAATAATAAATAAACATCTACTTAAAAAGAGAGTGTGGAAAGTACGAAGTTTGCCTTGAATAATGTATAAGTAGGCTTCAATATAGTGTAATAGTGGTGGGATGTAATGATATGTACATTAAAAAAAAATTAATTTCCAAATTATAGTGAAGACTGGTAGTAATCATTGACTATAAGAATTCGAATTATAATGATAATGTTAACATCCACAAAACCATAAACACAATAGGTGTGAAAATTTTCATTGAAATCATCATAAATACTCGTAATAAGAAAATATTTTGATTGAAGATAATTTTAGTATTGGTTATTAATTATTTTTTCATATATAATTTTATCATAAGGAAATATACTTAAATGATGAGTATATGTTCATCCATTTATAAATTTCCACCATAATCACATCTTTTTCTCCTAATAATGAGTATTGATGATGAATTGTTTTCATACATAAATCACTAATATCATCTAGTAATGAATAAAAAATCATAATTGGGTAATGAATATATTTATTATATAATTAGACATTAAAAAATTCCTCAACTATTAGAACTAGTACTGGTAATTCCAGAAATAAATAACCCCTCATATAATGAAATAATACATTAATATCCAAAATTCAACAACAATACTCATATTTTAACATAAACCATTCCATTAATAAATAATATTATATCCTAAATTAACTCAATAACACCATCATTAAATAAATATAATGGTTATATCATAAATTTCAATATAAAAAATGTGACCTTATTTTAGACACAAATTTTGATAGTGGTAGGCTATAAACCCTTATCAACCTTTGGTTATTAGTTCATGCCCTGTTGCTTTACCATATTTGATGTGTTCTCTCAAGTAATTTTGGGCTTCATTTTTCTGAATGTTATATCCTTCTAAATTTCATATATATATGATGAAAATCTATAAAAGTAGACTTAAATATAAAAGATAAAATAAAGCATGTTGGTTATCAATACCTTCAATCTTATTATAAGATAATTACTCATTAAATAATAATTTATTCTACACATAAGGGTTAGAAAAAACCAAACCTAATAAAAAAGTCTCCCAAAACGTCATTAATCTCCTCAGAATTTCATTACAAACAATTTCTATAATGGAGCGTAAGACATTAATATATGATTATCCTAATACATGTAAACATGTGATTGTATCTGTAAATATTAATTTAGAATCCCATAATGTCATCCTAATATCAAAATTTATCTAATCCCTCTTCTGATACCAAATATAATAACCCCAAATCCATACTCCCAGATCCAATTCTCAAAACATAAACATTACATTTCTGAATATGATGATGATAATGGTGACCAAATTTTCACTATACAAAACTTGCAACCGCAATAAAATTTTTTTATCACTAACATAAAAAAGTACCTTTTAGGTTTATCTTATTATAGAATTTGGCATATCTATTAGAGAAATTGAACCCCTGTTTTCAACTAACATTTCTCCAACATAATCTGTCATTCATTATTTCACATTAATTAATCATCATCATTCATATGAAACCCTTCTATAAATTAATCCTTTAACATTATTATTAGTAAACCAGGGAAAATGAAACATAATAAGGGTGTTCCAAAAAACACATTATGGGTAAACATAGGCATTAACAATTGAATGGAATTTGTTAAAATCATATGAGAAGAAGTGTAAGATTAAAAATTTAATGTGCATGAGCATAACATAAGAATATATATACCCATCAGGACCATGATTATCAATCATGAAAACATGGCATAAGTCTTTCAAAAATGTAATACTCATTAAAATCAATTATCAAAAGCCATGTGATATCAATTGTGATTAAAAAAATATTGTATAACTATGGAATGAATAAAAAAATATTATTTTTATCTTCTAGCATTACATTTATATAACACTTATATATGGAATAAAAATTGTTGTCGAATTCTATCATTGATATACCCAATTAATTGGAGGTCAATTATAGACTCACTTATCCTCGGTTTGTGATAAAACCATATATCCTTGGTTTATCATGTAACTAACCATAATTTTTTGTAATTTTACTAAACATTCTTAATTTATAACTAAATGATCCATAATTGTTGTATAATTTAACCACTCATCATTAGTTTATAACAGAACCACCCATCATAATAGAAAATTTAAATCTACCATATCATGATTAATGTTTTTAGAGAAATTTTTTATCATAAACACATTGAAAAAAACATTTATTCATTTCAGAATGAGATTAAACCATGGAAATGATATAGGATCCAAAAAATAATATTTGAAACAATATTACCCAATAAAAATGATATGGGTTCCATAAAATCACTTTGAAACATTATTGACTACTGGAAAAAGAAACGGGTTCTATAAAAATATCTCTAAAACAATCCTAATACTTCTATAGAAATAATGTGGATTATATCAAAACAAATTTTCCACATTGTAGAATAAGTTACAATATATGTTTTTGAGGTTGGTTAATGGAAATACTATTAAAATTTTATTATATAAAATTAAAAAAAAACATTTCCATTTTGAGTATCATCAATGGATATATTATTAAATAGAAAATGATTTCAGGAAATCACATAGAACATTTCATCAGAACAATATACATTCCTTTTTCAGAAAATATTATTTAAAATAAAAAAAATTAAGGAAGAAATTATTTAAAAATAATAATTTACACCTAAAAAATATTTAAAATATTTAGTGGTCATGATGTAAGAAAGTACTATTTAAACCGAAATTTCTACTAATAATGATTCCTTTCACCCTTTTGTAAGAAACATAAAACAATGCATTGTTCAAAAAATGATAGGAATATTCCATTTAAAATATTTTATAAAAATAAAATTATTTGTAAAAATTACTATAAACATTCACATTAAATTTTTTTAAAAAAAAATCAAAACATTTTACAAAACAATGATATGGATATAAAGGACATTCTATCTAAAAAAATAAAATATCAGTATCAATTTCAAAATAATTTCTTAATATTTATTTAATAAATATAAGAAGAAATGGAAATTAAAAATGTTAAGATCATTCATAATTAAATAAGACTAAAATAAATTTGTTTTAGGAAAATCATATCAAGGTATTTTATTTAAATGAATATTGAACATAAACAATCCTAAATGAAATGTGATTGTAACATAAATCCTCTTCCACTTCGGTAACTCTTAAAATATAGGAACCAAAAAATAATAACATAAAATGAAATTTTAATATCATTAAAATAAGGTGTATCATGATTTATATTTTAAAAGGGTAGTATATACACCTCATAAAATAATATAATTTTATGACAAAATATATATTCGGCGGTAGACAATTTGATATAAGAAATATTTAAAATGAAATATAAATTAATAAATATATTTATTTGGTGAATCATATATAATCCCCGTTAAAATTTATAAATACAAAATATTCTAATCCAAAAATTAGTATACACATGATCATTTCATAATAATGTCTCTTAAGAAGTACTGTAACCTAGTGAAAAGAAACTGAGTTAATAAATTCTATATCACTTGGAAAATTTCATATCAATTATCCTAGAATCAAAATAATTAAAATAGAAACATATAATACCATGACATATTAATTATTACAAATAAAATTTGAAAATTGTTATTATATACTATATTTAAAATAAAATTGGTTCATAATAACAATGTATGCCTCAATGAAAGTTAATTGAGAAAAAATACCTTTCCTTGTCGCAAGACATTCCTTGTGATCCATTTAACTCCAATATTGTAAGATTATTTCAATTAATTATGTTCATAGTAGCATTATATTGGTTTAATAACTTATAATTAAATCATTTTTTTAATTTTTTTAAATATTTATCTTCCAAATCAGCTAACTCAACATTTGGTGTTTTGAAAATGTTTTTTTTATTATTTCAAAGACATATTAGGTGCATTAACCATGGTCAAAGATGTAAATATTTTAACATATAAATAATAACAAACATGAAATATTTATCATTATTTTTTCAAATTTATTATTTCATGCCCATTCATGAACGATGGTTATGAGAAAACCACTATGTTGTGATCATGGAGACCATATGTCTTACGGATGAATGAGTAATGTTTTCTTTTTTCAATCATCATTATGGAAAAAAGTTATGTTTTATTTTTTCATTCAAAAATTATAATTATATCATAAAATAATATTATTTCATTAAATAAACTTATATATATATATCATTCATGTGATATTGTGAGGAAAAATGAATAGCATCGCTTCGGAGAGGTGGAAGTCCACACATACACCTGAGAAATATTATAATTTTTCAATTTAATAAATAATATAATTTATTATATATTCAAAAAGATAAATATTTCATTAATATCATAATTATTTTATTTATATTACTTATATTCAATATTTTTATCCTTAATACATTCCATGTAATGATTTAGTGAGAAATGAATAACATTAATTCAATAGGTGGAAGTGCATCGTACTCACAAACAATGTTTTCATATTCCCAACAGAATAGAATATATGAAGATATATGTGATATAATAAATATATTAGTAAATATATGATATAAATATAAAATATATACTTTTAATCAATGATTTTAACAATCGTTGAGAGGCAATTATAGTAAATAAATGACATTAGTTTGTGAGGTGGTAGACTATTGTACAAAAAATCAATATATGATATACAATTTTATGGAACAAGTTATGAATTTAAGTTATTTAAAAAATATAATAACATTCCATTATATGGTAGATTTTTTTTATTTCATAATAATTTAATACTATTTTAAGCATTTGGAGGTAGAAATAAAATAAGAACACTCGAAGAAACAAGATATCTCTTCTACTGACAACCTATTTGGTTGAAAAAAATTCCTTCATAGGTTGTATTTAGGATCCATAAAATGGATATAGTTCATGTTGAGAGAAATTAGGACTGATTATGGGTAGGTATTTCAAAATTAAATGGTGTACCCACTTTTTTCAAATGAATAAATGACCCAAAATGAGCTATTATTAATAATTATTCAGTATAATTTAAAAATATATCCATGAAATATATTTTACAGAAGGTTTTAGGTTAGTTAAGGGATTATATTTTTAGTTTATCCCCGGGTAAACTTTTTTTCACCTTAGCTGTGGTAATTAAATTTTATTATTTTCTGTGTTTGTTGTGGTCAAATATTATATAGAACTTATTATATAATAATATTATTCTGATTAAAAATTTGGAATCTATTTTACCAAATTCAATTCATATAAAATATAAATTTTAATTTAAAATTAAACCATCATAAGTGACAAAAATGCAGGTTTTCAAGAAGTGTATTTTTGAAGAGAATAAGATTTCATATTAAGTCTAGGAGTAATATTAATAATTTTATAAATAAAATAAAATTTATTAAAATATAATCAATAACATTAAATTAAATAATTCTTAATTTGGAGTTATTTTAATTAACTAAAATGAAAAAACATTATAAACATTTAAAATGTTTTTAAAAATATAATGTTTTTTTATCCAAAAATTAAATAATAATAAAATAAAATATAAAGATGATCAAAATGTAATTTGGAATATTGGATATTACTAAATAATAATTATTTTACTATAAATCATATTTATAAAATAATGTGATGTTTAAATTACTTAATTTTTATAATGGAATTTATAGTTTACAAATATTGATATTTTATATTTTCATTGAAAAATCAGTATTTTCAAAAAAATATAAAAAAAATTAACCAAAATTATTTTTTATTTGATGATTTAAAAAATTAATTATATTTTCTAGATTGTATTTTCTAAATCTTAAAAAAAATTATTATAATATTTTCTACCAAAAAAGAAATAAAAAACATTTTTAATGAAAACTTATTTCTGAGGAATAAAATAACTTTAATAAAAAGTTATTGTTTATTTACTAAGAATTAATCAATAATTTATATTGAGTTGTATGTTTTATGATTTATATATATGTATCATAATTTATTAAATAATATTCATTCTCACCAATTTAACAGCAAGTTTATAACATATATATATTTCATGCTATGTTTAAACATGAGGTTACAAGTTGAACATACTATTAAACATAATATTAAAATTTATAATATCAGGGTGTTACATCCTCCCCATGTAATAAATTGAATCTTAATAATTTTAACATGATCTTGGAAATCATGTTTTTCAGATTTCATAATATCTACCATGAAATCCCATGTTGTAAAATGGGATAAAAATATCCACTTGAAAATAGAGGCAAGAAAGTATAAAGGTCATATAAAATAATGCATAATTATGTTTCTATATATGAGATCATTGGTGGTTATTAAGTATATATAAATGCAAAAAACATAATTTCTAAATAATGGGGGATTGTTGATATGATAATTGAGCATAATAAGTTGAATAATAATGAGTATTTCAACATCAATAAAACAATAAAACAAATATGCGTGAAATGGGACATGGATAACCTTAGAAATGATGGTAATAAAAGAAAATTTTTATTTAGTATTCTTTTCACTGAATTGAGGAAATACTTCCACATATATAGTGGGAGAATAAAGAAATATAAATACTATAATGGTATAATTTCATCTTTTTATCATTTTCCACCACAATCTCATCTTTCTCTTCAAACTATGAGTATTGTTGATAATGAAATCCATACAAGAAGCTCTAAAATCTTCATCTAAAGGATAAAATAACCATAATAGGTCTAACAATATATTACTTATACCTTTAGGAATTAATAAATACTAAAATTGGTATCAAAATGTTAGGTAATTAACAAAATGAATAATCCATTATATGATGAAATAACAAATCCCCAAAATTAAATTGAAATACCCAACATTAAACCTAAATCATTTCTTAAATAAATAACCCATTACCAAAAATAGCCTAAATAACTACAACGTTTAATATTGTTTTAACCTCAAATGTTATCTCATATATTTCATCTTAAAAGACCAGAAATATATTGATCTTCATTAGGACACCACATAGGCAGGTGGTAAGAATTTTACCGTTTCTCCCCTTGGTTGTTTGTTCAACCCCCATAGCCTTATTGAATTTGATGGGTTTTCAAACATCCTTCAGGTTTTGCTTTTTCTTAATTTTTCATCCTTATAAAATTCCCATAAATATCTTGAACAACCAAAAAAAATTCCTTAATAATCATAGAAAATATAAAACATAGAGGTTATCAATATTTTAAAATTTAAGAAAAGATAATTCCTCCTAAAACAATACAGTCCTTTTAACATAATGGTTAGACATCAACTATACCAATAAAAAATATCCAAAACAATTTCGTTATTCAACTCGAATTTTCATTACATATTTCTTCAAAAGGATATATAATTGTTAAAAATTTGTCTAATCATAAACTTGTAAACCTGTGATGAAATCCATAACTCCTAATATAAAATCACATGAAGACATATTAATTTCCAAATTTCTCTAAAGCCTCCTCTGATACTATATATCCTTTCCCCTATCCTATACTCCCAAAAATGGTTATCAGAACATAAAAAATACATTTCCTCCTTTGATATCGATGAAGATGACCAAATATACACCATAAAGAACATACAATATCAAAGGAAAATATTCTATTACATACATATCAAATGACCTTTTAGGATTAGAGTTTCAATGAATTAGGATATTCTCTTAAAAAACAACACCCATTTATTTAAATGATAATTTCACCCACTAAACATATCATTTTTTATTTAACATCAATTCTTCATCATCATCCATATGTAGCCTTTATAGACATATTTAATTTTTCATCATTCTTGAAAACCTAGTGAAAAAAACTTAAGAATTGTGAGCTCGAATTCTTATTATGTGTAAAAATAAGCATAAATAATTAAATATCATTAATTATAATATTATAACCATAATGAAATGATGACATTATCAAATTTCACAATCCTAACATAAGATTATTCATACCATTGAAAACATGGATCATCAAACATGAAAATATGGAATAAAGATTTCATAATGGCTAGAATCAATAATCATGATCTCTATGATATCAATATTGATCAAAGAAAACATTTATAAAAATATAAATCAAAATTAAAATGTGTTGGTATCTGGAACATTATCGTTATTTCACTCTTAAAAATGGAATTAAAAGTATGTCCATCTTCCATTACTAGATTATCCAATGAATTTTATAGATATCATGAACCCACTGATCCATGGTTTGTTATAGAACCACATTTTCTTGGTATATCCTGGAACCATAATTCTTTGGTTACTAAAATAACAAACCATCCTTTAATTTTAATGGAACCACCCATCATTGTTTTATAATCTAACCATTCATCTTTGGATTATAATCTAACCACCTATCATCATAAATAATTTATAATAACAACATCATTAATAATGTACATTGGTAATTCATTTAATCATAAACTCATCAAAAAATGATTATTATTTTATGATCATGACTAATCAATGGAAAATAAATGGGACTCAAAATAATTCTTTTTAAACAACATAATCAATGTAAATGAAATATGTTTTATAACAATATCTTGGAAAAATTAATAACATGTTGAAAAATAATATCTTCAATAGAAATATCATTCAAAAATTCGTAATACATCAAAATAAAGAATGAGTATAATATCATTAATAAACCGTCACATTGGATCATAAGTTACAAAAATGGTTTCATAATTTTATTAATGGATATATAGTTAATATATCATTAAAAAGATTTTTCTAAAAAAAAATCCTTTTTATTTTGAGAAATATCAACGGAAGTCAACTTAAATGGAACATTAATTGAAACTATTTTAACTCTTTCCTTTATATCATTCAATATAATCGATGTGTGGGGATTATAATCAGATCTTTTTATTTTCAAAATGATTCTTTCCACTCCTTTGGGAATGATTTCCGAGTAGGGTTTCGGAATTTCCCAACGTCTATTGATGATTTTTTGACCAGAAAACCACATTGTACATTTTAATTCATAATATCAACTTATCTGGTCTCAAGATTGGCATGTATTAAAATATTTCCTATAAGGGAAAAATTGATTTCTATCATCTTCGAGTTTGGTATCATTTTGGTAATGGTGTCACTCATGTAATTCACAGTAAGTGGGTCCCAAGATTAGAGAGAGTAGGTCTTGTTGTACCATGTTTTGGGATGATATCATGATAATTTTCAATGATGTTTCTTCAAACTATAAATACATGTCTTAGTTTCATTCTTTATATGTCAGTGACTGATTATCCTAAAATGTTTCCAGATTATTTATTGGACTTTTCTCCCTAGTGGAATGTTAATTTTTTATATATTTGATTCCAGGATTGCTATTCATTTATTACCATCATATTATATATAACCCACTAAATTTAAAAAAATAATGGTTTGACATAATGATATTGAGTCTATGAGAGTTATTCATCCTAGATTTTCTCCTTGGGCATCACCAATTATATTTTCCATAAGGCAGATGGGAGTCACCATCTCTGTGTGGATTAATGGAAACTAAGCATAGATATAGTTAAGAAAAAATAACCCTTACAAAGGATTGATGAAATGTTAGATTATTTTAAGGGAGCATGGTTCTTTTTGAAAATTGATTTGTGATTATTGTACCATGAGTTGATTGTTTGTGAGGAATATATTCCAAAGATAGAGTTTAGGAGAAGGTATTGGCCTAAATAGTATCTGCTCTTTTTGTTTTTCCAAATTAATTATCCATCATTGTTTATGTCATTAATGATTATAATCATCCAAACAGTCATTATTTATTTCATAGCTTTCTAGGTAGATTGTTCCCCTGTTTATTTTATATCATAATAGGGTATTGCTATGATTTTTAATATTGTACTTGGGAATTTGAAATAGAATTGTTTTTATGGAAGGATTTCAAAAATTTAATTCTGGATTCAATAGGTGAAATTTTTCAAAAATATTATTTTTGAGAAGTGTGTATCATTTCATATTACAAAATATTTAGGCATTTATGTCTTTGGAATGGCTGATAAACATATTTGAGATCAGTATTTTCTTGGGATTGATTGATATTTTAGGAACTTTGATTGGAATCTATCCATGCATGTATCTCCTATGACATTATTTACTTATATTGGTGTAAAATTTTTTTTGGGCTGACCAGTGATAGAGACCTTTTAATGAGTTTAAACTGACATTTAATTCATATCTAGTTTTTATTCGTTATGATTCTTGTGTTAGTTATGATGTTTACTATAAAAACTTTAGTAAATGTTTAGGTTGTGTTACGATGCAGGGTTGATAGGTAATAGCATGTGTAAATCTTTAATTATTCCCTCATGAGAAGAAAAAATTTATTATCTTGAGTTAGATATAGTGATTCATTATCATAATACATGGAACCAATACCTTATTGGGGAATTTTAAGGTGCATTTTAACCATAATAGTTAGAAGTATATCTTAACTCAAAGAGATCTTAACTTGATACAATTATTTTACATTGTGTACTATCAAACCATTGATTTTATATTTCATAAACCACAAAAAGGAAAATTTTTCACCAATCCATTAGTAAGATAGTTTCTTAAACATGATGTGAAGGAATCAGTGGATAAGTGGCACTTATTGGTCTTATTTACCGAGAGTCAATTAGATGAAGAGAGAGATGGTAGTCAGAAATTTATACATATTGCTCAAGATGGATTGAATAAAAATGATTAAATTTTTTTGATAGGTAGAGGATATGAAGTGTCTGTACATAAAAATAAATTATTATGTTTTTGAGACCTCATGTGAGTGGTCTCAATCTCCCTACATAGTGTTGAGATATAGCAGTGAAATGGTTGTTTAGATGATTTTGAGATAGGAATTAATGGATTATAGAAACTGGTCAAATTGGTCTGTGAAACCTATTGAATATAAGATGTATCATGACCTATGATTTCATTACTAGTGTTTGGGAATAAGTTAATTAATTTGGTGTTTTATATCTTGGAACCCCACATGTCATCGAATTATGGAAAAAATTTAGACAACTGCTTAATTCTATAAACCATTAACCATTATAGTATGGTTATGGGATGATATAAACATGGAGATTGTGATTGGGTTAACTAAGGAAACTATTAGGAAGGATGAAACATGGGTAATTATTATTTGACACATGAAATTAGTACATTTCCTATGTATCATAAATTCAATGAATGTAGAGGATATATGGAACTTATATGTGTGGGAGATTTTCAAACATCATCATGCTCTATTAACTATCATTTTGAATAGGGGAATTCACATTACATCCTAGTTTATCAATGTATTAGAAGAAGAAATTGGTTCTCATTTGAGTTTTTCATGTATTATCATACCCATATGTATATAATTTATGAGATATCCATCAGGATTCTTGATGACATGATTTGATCATGTTTTATTGACATAAATTGAGGTTGGGAGGAACAACTACACTTAGTGGAGTTTTCCTATAACAACAGTTACCTGTAATCCACTCTCATGGAATATTTTGATTCATTGTATGGAAATCCTTGAACATCACCTTTTTATTGAGATGAGGTTGGATAACGGTCCTTAATTAGAATGTTCAGTATCCAATATATGACTGGTATCATACAACTGATTATATATATAGGTTATAAATATCTCAAATTCTCCCAAAATCATATCTATATTGATTTCATCGTCCATTATATTTTGAGGTTGGTGATTGGTTTCTCCTCTAAGTTTCACCTCCATTTGGAAAAATATTTTTTTCTATGGTGTGTAAGTTATCACCATGCTATGTTGGTCTATTCGATAAGATAATGTATCTCAAGAAACTAGATTATCGATTAGACATGCCAAAATTTTTACTTATATTCCTTATATGTTCCATGATTCTTAAAAAATATGATTCAATGAGATCCAACCCACAAAATTGAGTGGGTGTATATTGATATTGAATCTGACGCCTTATTGATTGAATGGAATATTAATATAGTGGGTCTAAAGTGGTGGTATTTTCAAGGAAAAATGATCAACTTGGGTAATGTAAGATGGTAGTGTGGTAGGATATTCAGGATACATTATAGTGAGATTCCTTGATGATGTACTAATTTTATTATCTCTTTTTGTGTTCGTTATCCTAATCCCTTTCTAGAGGATAAGACGTTTTTAGAGAATACTGAGTCCCTCTTGGTCACATGTAAGCTTTTTTTAGTTAAATTAATATTTTTGATGTTATAGTCTTTTTGGAGTCATAGGATAAAAATTATACGTTTCAGGGAAAACATGTATGGGTAATGGGTGAGGCACGTAGATAGTGCTAATCATGTTGAAAAAATTTCATATAGCTCAATGAGTTCTAGTGGATGTTTTTCAAGTATAATTGCTATATCATGGTTTTTCTAATCATGAAGCCTTATCGTGTGACCAGATATGATCTTATTAAAAAGGGAAATCACCTTAATGACCTTGGACTTTTTTAACTCTAATATTCTCCTAATACTTCATTATATTGAACCAGACCCTCTATGATTCTTCATAGGACACTCACTAAAGAGACCCAAGAATAATATACATTGACATTACATCTTTTGTGTTAATATTTCCTAAATCTACCAAATAAACATTATTGAGAACCTTAATGGTTTTATGTACATGGATAAAATATACAGAAACATGTTATTTATGAATAATATCCATCACATCTATATTATTTACATATATAAGAAACTCATCTAAAATTTTCATATATAGTACACTTCCTTATAACATGGGGAAAATATAAAATATAAAATATGGTGAGCTTAGATGCTTAGTATGGTTAAACATGGAAGATATCAATTAATGATCATATGTAAGCATATCATCAGAATAAGGGTTTGATGAATTATTATAATTAATAGAATAACATACAATAAAATCATATATAATAATGATGTGTAATGTAACAAAACATTAGCATCTTCTTATATTCTGGAATCGTTGAAAAATCAATTTTGAACCACGAGTTTAAGTCCAAATTACATTAACAATATATAAGAGTGTAGAACCATAATTGACATGAAAATCATATCATATTTAAAGGTAAAATACTAAGACCATCATATCATATTAGATCATTAATCAACTCATGTTAACCTTATAATACTAGATTGAGAATCTCAACTTGTCTCTAATATCATAGTGGATTGAGAATTCCTACCTATTTCCCATGGTGAATTGATCACATCAAATAATTTACCATATGTATCTCATGAGATATGTGGATTTACTCAATTAATTCAATGGATTTTACATACCAACCCCTCACATAATGAAATCCATACAAATGTGTTCCAAAAGCTCATAAAACATTCAAGATATCAGTATAGCATAACCAAGGGACACAAAATGTTGCCTAAAAATTTCATTATAATATAACCATAATCAAACTCGATAAATAACAAGGAAATTATCATTATATAATATCCATAATAAATCATAATTAATATCATATAATTTTATCAAAAATGAAAACATCCTTTAAAATTTCGATGGAATATCCATTGTGGGAAATAAAATTTCATTTCAAAAATAGTTAAAATCTAAAAAAATTATAAACTTTTGGGGAGTAATTTTTAATATAAAATAACCATTGAATATAATAAATTATTCTTCAACTAAAATAAGGGTATTGAAAGTTGTAAAATATGTCCAATTATTATACATTAAATGTAAAAAAAATTATACATTTGTAAAAATTTCATTAAATGAATTGTTAAGAAAAACTTAATATTTTATTTAAAACACTGTAAATAAATTCAAAGGTAACAAAAATGATCATTTTTACACATTTCAAGTATAGGAAATAATATTCAAAAATTAAATTTAAAGAGCCTGTACATGGAAAACCATTCATTGACTAATGAGGAAATATGGTCATCTTTTATGGAATTATTTTTCATAACATATTAAGTACTAAAAAATGAATAATGGTATTAATAATTTAAAATTATGTGAAAAACTAGAGGATAACTTAATATATTTGGTTTATTGGATTTAATCTATAAAATTTCTAATAATGATAATTCAAAATCGATAATCCCAAAATGGAATGATATTTTAACAAGAATCATTGCCACAATCGTAATCAACAAATAAAAAACTAATAAAAAATTGAAAATAATATTTTTTTAAAATCCCCATAATTTTTATAACAATAATACTAAATTGAATTTGTGGATATTTATACACCACCTAAATCAAACTAGTTCTTAATATTGAATATGGCTCATACAAATAAATATGAAATGAGAAACTCTAAAACAATGTCTCATCATGGTAAATTTATGTTAAAACATTAACTAAAATAACCAAATAATTTAAATAGATATTTTAGAACAATATATATAGTATACCATATAATATTTATTTGTTTCATCTTATCAAAAATGTATTTACAGTTATTTATTAAAATAATTTTTCTTGGTTATAAATGATACATTTTTCAAGAATGATTCTATTAAGAAGTCCCATTTCTTATTCTTTGATCATGGTTCCATCATATAAAATATTTTCATCATGTCATGGATATAATATGTAATCATTAAATACTAGTTTTTTCTTATCCTTTTAATGGGTTATAAAACATGAATGAAATCACTTCATGGATATGTCAGTCCATACGAACACACAAGATATTATTCAACTTTTAATGGGATGGGATGAATGAAAATAAAAACATAATTAACCTTATTGAAAATATAATAATATCATAAAAATAATAAAAATTCAATAATTCATTCATTATAATCATTAATGTGAAGTGGGGATGAAAAATGAAATGCATATCTTTATATAAGTGGTTGTCTCCACATATACATGAGAAATATTTTATTTCTCTATAGGATGGAAAAGAAATATATAATTTTAAAATATTTATTTTTGAAAATAGACATCTATGTTGGATAGTGTATATGAGACAGAACACTGAGCCTAAATGAACTATGGTAATTTAAGAAATTTATAACCCTATTAGTAAATTGTAAAGTATTAATGGAATTAATTATGTTATGAAATTTATTTATACACAAAAATTTCTTATTTTTAATAAATTTATTGATATATTATTTGGAAATAATCACTCATTTTTTAATGAATACATTTTTAAAATATGTTTTCTTAAATATTTATTTTTTGAGTTTCTGAAACAATATTATAAATAATTTCAAGAACATTTAGAAATGTTATCATCTAAAGAACTCATTTTTAAAAAAATCAAATCCAAATTAACTGATGGTTTAATTTTGTGATTTTTCAAAAATGATTGATTTCCCATGGAATTGTGAAAATTATCCATTTTTTAAATAATATCATTTATTTTCATTAAATATAATAATTTTAAATCCCTATTGTATTATTTATTTTGTATTTAAGTTATAGAGGAACAATTTTATTTAGAGAGATCTAATTAATTTAAATTTAATAAATAATTTTCAATATTTTGGTTTAAGTTTATTAGTTTACTTAAAAAATTCAGGTTATGTAAACTCTTTTTAAGTGCATCCATAATTAATCCCTAATATAGAGTGATTCAATATATATATATATATATATATATGAATTTAAACTCATATAATTGTTTTTACTAACCATATAAGTAATATAAATTGATTAATTTATTGAAAATGATTTTCATGTAAAATCATTTTTCAATACATTTTGTGGGTTTAATTTTAAATTAAATATTTCTTGATTCAATGTATATAAAATAATAAATTGGAGTAAATTTTATAAAAAATAATAATATTAAATATTTAATATGTTCAACTTAATTTATTTTCATAATGAATTAAAAAAAATTTACTACGATGAAAATTTAAAATTATAAAAGTGTGTAAAAGGAGGAAAATAGATTAACATGTTTATATAATGTTTCATTTTAAATGTCAAATTTTTCCTTTACCATATAACCCCTTCACTCCATTTTTTAATAATATTGGATGTACTTTTCTTTAGAGATACATCACATTATTGAATATTTTTGCGTATTTACAAAAATGTCACTCCCTTAAACTTATAAAAGGGATTCTCCTCTTATTTACATTTATATAAATGCTTTAGGTTCGTCCAAGACCCACATATAATCCATGATTACTTCCCAACCCAAATCCTAGAGTGTTTTTTGATCATAAATCCAATCTATGGAGGATTTTGGTATAATCCTAAAGATGTGGCTCAAAGAATATGTACTATTCTTAACTGAGCATCTCTGTTTTATTTCTTCATCCATATTCTTCAAATATAAATCAAAAATAATTATATAAAAATATAATTATATAACATATACATAGATGATATTATGTTAATTTTTTAACCTAAATCCATCTCCACTTTCATAAAACCTGAAAAGAAACCGTCATTCCTGTGTATGATAGACTACCTCCTCCCCAACCAATGTAATTCTATTTCGATAATTTCCTCGCATGAAATCTCATGAAAGTTGTTTATATAAATATACATATATATATATATATATTCATGATATATTTTTTCTCTTTAAAATTAGTATATCATATTCCATCATACATTATCATCCATTGAAAATTCATTACATTGTTAGTGTGATCATTAAACTACCGCCATGCAAAGTGATGTGATTAATTTTTATATTCCCATTTCAAATGGATGATATATATTAATGTGTGTATTTAAATAAATAATATTATATTTATGATAAATTATTCATTTTATATTTATTAAAACTATTACCTTCTTTAGATCCTAATCATTAGAAAAAATTAAACATTACTCATGCGTACGTATGGCTTACTATCATCATGATTATAACATATTTTATTTTTCACAACCATAATTAATGATGGTTTTAAAAGGTATAATTCATGTATAAAATTGATAATTATATTGTGATTATTATACTATAGATGAGTAAATAATAATCTCTTTATCCTTTTTAATTTTCCAAAATGATTTTGGACATATAAACCAAACATCATCAAAACAACTCACATGAACCTAAATGATTAAGTAATTTAATATAACAAGATAATAAATAAAAAATTAATAAGAAAGATTAAAATGGATCTTATGAATGTAAATAATTAACATATGTTCATTATTCTAGATGATAAGTATCGTACATGAAGAATGAGGTGTGAGGTAAGGGATCTCTCTTAATGACCCTTTACAATAATATTTTTATCGTTCTATCTATAACTCACTTTATCACCCCCTTTATTATTTTAGAGTGACTATAAGTTATTCATATATTTCTATCACATTTAGTGTTATATTTTTCTCAATTCCTTTATTGGGTTAAGACATTCCTTATGTTCATTTATTAAATGACTTTATTATGAAATTTCCTTCGATTATGAAATGAGTAAATACAATACAATCCATTTTAATTTAAAGGTTACTTCTTATATTATGACTGATGATGGATTTCATTTTTTTGGAACACATAAATCATGAAATAATTATGATGTATTCTAACAAATAAATCTCTAATTAATTGGATAAGTCTTTAGTATCATGAGACATATTCTGTAGGATTAGTGAGAAAGATGAATCCTTTATAGGACATTATCCACCATGTGACATTATTTAGGAAGTTACCCTTAAATTTTGTTTTTTTATATTATATGTTTCTTATGCCCTTAATATGTTACAATGAACTTTTTTTATCATCTTTATTATGTTAGGATTGTTTGGGATTACTCCTAAGACTTATAATTTATATTGTACCATTGACTCACGCATTATGTTTCCTTTTCCTGTTTATTCCCTTATCTTGATTTTTTCTTCACCCCAAAATTTTATGTATTACCCAAGTTTTTCAATCATGTTTTAGGATACCAAATAGATTTTTAATTTAACTAAAGAGAAAAAAATAATGATGTTATATTTTAGTTTCTTTTGATGTTTCATGTACCTAGTCTTCCAATGACATTATGCCTTATGATATTTGGGGCTTTATTTTTTTGATGTTTATGTTTATAAATCATGTAATAATATTTGTAAAAGTTTTGGTTCACTATAGTTTCTATTATAGAATGGTATATTTATTTTTGAAGATTAAGATTATAAAAATATAGTGAACTCCTTCTAGAAATGACTAAACATAGAAAAATATTCTGAAATATTGTTAAAGTATAAAGTACATGGTTTCCAAGAAAACATCCATGTCAGGATATTCAATGTGGATGTTTCATTAGATATATTATAGCTAGTCATAATACACCTAAAAATTATGCATTTATATGGACTCTATTTTCACCTAGAGCAAGAAATAAAACCATGGTGCATATCTGGTTTGACAGTATTAGGGGGTATATGCTTTGGGAATTCCCAAAACTCATTACAAAATATTATGAATGACATTTTGAAATATTTACATAATAAAACTTAATATGAAATATTATCATTGATAACCAAGACTAAAACGTAGACATTCATAAGTATGGTTACACTAATCATTTGTAAGTTACTTCTCCTATGTTTATAAGTCTCCCTTTTTATGATAACGTATTCTAATCATGTTATTATTCTTTTGGATAGTGTAATAATTTATGATAAATAGTTTTTGTAGAGAACATGATAGGAAATGTGATTATTTCCCCAATGATATACCTAAACATTTAGAGTTTATTATCATAATATCATGGTAGTATTGGATCAGCTAAATAATGATATGATTGAAAACATGAATATAGCATTATTCAATCCACCTCCTCCAAAGAGTGTAGACATTGTAGTCAATACTTTTCCAAGACAAAAGCCTCCCAAATTGGATTGATATTACGATCCCATAATCATGAAAAAATGAATTAAATACTTTTTGAAGATATTCTATATATTCCCATTCTCAGAGAAATATAATGATGTGTTAACCATTAATCTCAATGTGGGAGAAACTGATTATTAGTGGAAACTAAATAAGGACAAAAATTATAAAGAGGATATTTATATAATGGAATGGGAAGACTTAAAAAAAGTGAATAAATATTTGATCCAAACTATCTATATTATAATTGAAAGTTATTTCCTTAGACTGATACAAAAGTTATATGATTTTATAAGATTATAGGATGAAAACTTCACAAGACTTACATGGTACAACTCTAGATTTTCTATCATCACCTAATGTAAGGTGAAAATTTTATTTAGCGGGTAAAATATGAGTCTAAGAAAAGAATTAATGATGCGGGATTTTGATATCTGTGAGGATATTGTCTTTTATTACCTCAATATTTAGATATAGATAAATGATTATCATTGCTCTAATGGAACTGAAGACAAAAATTAGAAATAAATCATTCATGTGGTGTATGAATATATAAATCAAATTTATGAGAGAAAACAAAGCATTCCAATTATCAAAAGTGTATGAAGAACCATCGGGGAAACTATCTCATGGGAATATATAGATATTTCAAATATTGAAAAGAGGTTCAATAGGATAATTATTGATAAAGGGAAGTCAAGAAATCCACAAATGTATAATAATAATTTAAAGTTCGTATGTAAAATCATCAAATTGTGATGTGGTCTAAATAAAATGATCATGAGAATTATACTTTCCAATTCCCAAAGCGAAGGAGTGTCAAATACAATCAATCAAAAAAACCTCCAAATCATAGAGATTATGTAATGGGAGATCCTACCACTACTACATTGCTGGATCCAGAAAATTGTGTGGTTACAAGTATGAAATTTATTTATTTTAGAAAATAAACATACTATTTGATTATATTAATAAGAATTCCTTAATATCATTAATTCGTAGTAGTATAATTCCAGCACCATATAAAATCATGGTGGTTTAGCTATCTGTGAAAATATAAAATGGTTGAATAGTCACATCTCAAGTATATAACTCCTCTCAAATTAATGTTTGGGGACTTAATATACCATAAAATGTTATATATGATCATTTAGTATAGATTGAGGCTATGTTTTCCATCGAAATATTATCCTCAAATAAATAAAATTTCAAATTTTATATAAGGGAGGTCTCTCTACACATCCTATGTCATCAAATTATTTTGTACAAGTGAAATGGAATTGATGAATCTACATCATAATATTCTATTAACGTTATATTCTAATTTCCTTATGAGAAAGTATATGTAGGCGAAATGATTGATATATAAGAAAGAATAACACTTGGTGAAATTTTCATTATAAGGGATTATAATAATGTATTCCTAGAGGTGTTGAATGGTATTCCTCTATAAAAATAGGCTGAGCTCTCAATTGAACATATACCACCATCTCTTCCCATTTAGAAGACTCCATAATTAATGATCAATAATGAGTTGGAAGAGATAAAAAAGTAGTTGTAAGAGAATATTTAAAAGAGTTATAATCCCTTGGGGGCTTCGTTATGGTGTGCACTGATCCCCTACACCATGAATAAGGATTGATATATTGTTATATTCATATATTATCATGAACTCAAAAAAAATAAAAAATAAGGACAAGTATTCCATTACATGGATAAATGATTAATTCGATCAACTACACAGGGCCCAATAGTTCACTATAGTGACCTTTAATTGGGATATCACCAATTATAGGTGAATAAGTAAGGTATTACCAAATATTCAATTCCAATGATGTATAGACACTATGTGTTCATAGTGATTCATTCTAGACTCACTAATACTATAGAAATCATTATAGACGTAATGAAGAGAGGATGTAGAGATTACCCCCAAAAAATTTATTGTAATGAACCATGTATTTATTGAATTGTACATTTTCATATCTATTAATATTTATGAATAATAAATTAATTTTATATCAATGAGGAAACCTTTTTCAGTAGAATTCTCAACACACAACAATAGGTCTCATATAAATCCTATGTTGTACATAACATTAAATTATACCAAAAAAATAATATAATATTTTTATCATTTTAAATGGTTGTTAATGCCTTGAAATTTTTTTAGAGAGAATGTTCAGAGATAACTAAAATATGATTATACATGTTTGTTAAATATATTTAAATTTATCCAATAAATTTTAGAGGCTTAAAATAACAATGAATCAGATTTTAAGCATGGAGTACTCTAATATTCAATAAAATGGCGATTTAGCATCTATTGATGGAAGAGCCCTTTTAAATGTAGATATGTAACATTAATATTTTGCATTTTAAAAAATAAACTTCTTCCTTATATGTGGGACCTCTAAATTTCCTTTGTGTTAATTTTTAGTATTATTATGAAAAAGGTCATTTTTAATGAATAGTGAAAAAACTACATTTTTTGTCAAAACAATATTTTAATATAATTTATTTATATGGTTAGATTATTATTTATATTGGTTTTAAAGGGTAAATGGATTATATTTTTACAATTTAATCTAATTTGGGTCATTTTAAAGAATTTCACTTTGAAATTGTACATAAACAAGTGTCAATCATTCGATAGTTATTATTTCTTAAAAACACATTTTTTGGTTTTGACAGCCGGAATTAATTAGAAATTAATTTATAAAACTTCATTATTTAAATTTAAGAAAAATGGATTCATATTTAGAATTATGATATCCAAATTGTGTAAATAGTTCTATTTTATTTTTACACATTATGAATAGTAACTTCAGTAAAAATTTTATTTATTATGGTTAAAGGGTAAATCTGGTGACTAAAGGTAAAAATTAAAATTATAATAATATTAAATTACCCTTAAACGTTCCCTAATCATATTGGATGATACATGTCTTACCATGGAAATCCATGGGTCAATTTTAGGACCCCATGGAGCTACTTGTTAGTGAAAAGGTCGTTTTAAAAAAAATTATCTAAAGTTAAGGAAAATGTAACAAAAACATTTATCATGTAGTAAAACAATTGTTATATGGGTTCATATAAGTTATCTTTTCACCTATAAATTGTACATAGAAAGATAAAAATATTTCATGTATCATGTTATTTTATTTATAATATCTATAAATCAAATAAATAAATTTATTGATGATACAATGATGTTGTAATGATTAGCTCATACATGAATTCTTTATATAAATGAGATTATAAATATTAAAATAAATTTATTATTAAACTTTTTATACCATCCATGAATATTATGGATGATTATGACGAATTATAGTTAAATTATTTGACTTTTTTCAAATTTATCAAGTTTTTATATATATTTTTAAAAGTTGTGATATGATTAGTTTATAAATTGACACAAATGGGTTTTAAATAAATTAATAGTTTATTAAAAGATAATGTAGTCCTGAAAAACTAATATTCATCAAAATTTCATATATGATGTTTAAATGTTTATTAAGGATCTAGTTTGGGTCTCTTGGAATTTTATATTAAATATATTAACCTTATATTATAAATATACAATAAGACATGGTAAAAGCTAAATATGTTAACAACGGGTTAAATAAAAAAGATATGGACTAAAAAATATTCAAAAACCTAAACAATTCATATTAGATGATTTTATTTAGAATTATATTCATCATATCTTCTAGATTAATTATTTTTGGATATTTTGAAACCAAAAATAATTTTTATAATAAAATAATATTTTCAATCAATTATAAAGAGCCCCTCCTCCATCTTATAAAAGGATTCCACCCCTATCTTATTACTCACACTTATCAAGACCCTTGGATCATCCAAACTCCCCTCAAATAATATCCATACATCCATCTCTTCCACCTATAAGCCTTAAATTGTCAAGAAGGCATTTCAATAAAGCCTTTTGGTTTAAACCAAATGGAGTTACCTGATTTAATGGTACTTCTTCTCTCAAGTTGTTTTCTTTTATTTTCCTTCTCCAACCCCCTAAAATAAATTTATTCCATTATTATTTTAAAAAAATATTCAATGTATTATTATTTTATTTATATATTGATTGTAACTACACATCCACTTACCTCCATCTAATGGATATGAACATACCGTTTCTGTGGATGGCGAACTACTGCCGCATGAAACGAGGATTGTTCACTTATCTCCTAACACCTCCCATGGTGGTAATTATGGTGGAAAAGTATATATATTTGATATATATTATATTTAAATTGTCTCTATTATTAAATATTTTTCATTTATATCATACCT
>CAUJRU010001801.1:0-113510 GCA_963277665.1 Viscum album
AAGTTATACCATCATTTTAAAATGAAGAATTTATTTTGGAGTTTTAGACATCAGAACATGTGATATTACCCTCTAACTCTGAACGATTTGTAAGAATTAGTGTTTCCTTCAAAAAACCAAAAAAATATGGCAATAAGAATCAAATAGATTTAATGATCTATAAGGGAAGATCAATGAAAATGTTAAGTATGGGTGAGGAGAACCATACTGATACAGTTCCAATGCACCCATCATGTTGATGAACATGGAACCGATGAAAGATGTGGATTAAAATGATGAAGAGGAATAAAGGGGAAATCCCTCTACAACTACACACGACCATGATGGGTATAAGAGGGAGGAAAAAACTAAATAAAAAGGAGGGAAATTTCCATTTTCACACTTTTTATGGTCCAAATAGTCAGTTCACAAGTTTTTTAAAACCATGAATGCTGCAATGTTGACGTACTACCTATGGGGAAATACCAGTGTGACTTTCAAACAGTCTAATAAACCAAGCACTATCCATGAAACACACCTTTTTACAAAGTAATATAGTTTCATTCATGGTCTTGAACCCTTAGCCGCACGATTTTCTGAACCACATGGTAGTAAAAAATTGTGCTGCATTGTTGTTTCTGAGAGGATGTATGCTTTACCCAAACTGTGAGTCTTGACCTGTAACTTCCTAAACTAGTTCTTTGGGCCTCCAAAACCCCTGAAACAATTTTGAAAACTAAAGGAAATTTAAAATACTATAATACTAAAGAAAAAAAGATATTTTCTTGAAAATAATATCATAATTAAGCTCCTATGATCGAAAAATTAAATTGCATAACCACCAATTCCAAGAATTCATTAGTGGGGTGGTTTTGGACCGATTAGAAAACATCGGAAATTATATTCTCCCCACCTAAATATCTCTCATCCCCAAGATAAAAATATTTAATGATTATACCAAACATACCAGTCCCAATAATATTAACATGGACTACCTCAACCTCAAAAAAGGCCAACTACCTCAAGCCCCCCATCATTGGAGCAACCTACCCCATTTTCATTCAGACCTATAGTTGAATCAAAACATCTGTCCATCAACCAATTCCTAGACTCAAAAGTCCTCACGTGTCATATATTCAATTCTTCACCTCATCAAGTGATCTATTGTTATTCCTAACACCCATCAAGATCCTGCATAGTATTGATGCCACCTCATTCCCATGGATTACATGGTGCCCATGAGGCCCTACATCTCAATAGATTATCATGTTAGTCATGGTGCATCACTCTTGAACTTATACCACACCGAAATGATGCCCATATTCCACCCCACTACATGTATGTCGCATCCCCTTGATTTACCAGTGCCAACGCACCTTAGGTAACAAACATCTACCTGGATCCTAGATGCCCAAGAACCTCACAATTCTTTCTTCCAATGATGCTCGCATAGAGGATTGTGCCATGAACATCATATATATATATATATATATATATATATGAATTTATATAATGCATCCAAGATGATTCAAACTATCTAATCAGTATCTGGTTAGTCTATTCATATAACATATGCTCCTCGTTCACCCAAAATGGACATGCCTAAAAAGGAAATTCCAAAACAAAACCTAAAAAAGTGGTTTATGCCAATAGTGTAACTCTGACAATCAGCTTTATATACCCCAGTAGCTCCACGGTGTGCACCTAGAATGAAGAATAACTACATGAAGATTTACATTGTTATGCTGATGCACCAATAACCAGCCACTGACCCCACTCTTGGGTCCTATTATCTCCTCGACAACACCTACATGAAACTAATGAAATTGCCCTCACCGGGTACCAATCTTAGTCCGGTCTTAGACACATAACTATTCCCCAGTCTATGACTTCCATATATCTAGGAAATCTTCTTTTAGAAACTCTTGAGATGCATGACCATCCTAGATGCCCGATACTCCTTTAAATATAACTAACACCGAGTCAATATGTTTCCTACATAACCATAATAAAAGAGTACTGTTGGAGACCCACTCTAAGGTGGTCTACATGATTCCTTGTCCAAACTTCCCTACATGAACTCCTCTTAGACTCTCTTTTAATCTATCTAAAGAGTTGCTAATAAAATCACACGAATCCATTACCCGGATCAAGTAATACCTATCTTTCATATTTCTCTCAGTTATGAGAACCTGGTTCTTGAACTCTATCAATTAGGCGAACATAAAAATGTCCACCTGAACTCGAATTGAATATTGTAAACCAGCCTCAATGTGCATCACCCTTTAGGTGCCATCACTCACCATGCCTAGTAGAAATCAATATAATTCCATGAAATTCATTATAAATTCCATCACAGACTTGTCACCCTACAGAAGGCCCAATTACCCTAGATGCCTATGTTCCCTCAAATTCTCTGAAAAACTGTTCTTGAATAACTGGGCCTCAATGTCATCGCTCTAAAACTACTCTTATCTTCATTCCTACACCAGTAGGTCCCACCAGTACATAGCTAGTCGTCTGAGCATATAGGTATCCAGTTTCTCCCTATGCTCATGAGGTGTATCAAGATGCTCAAAGATCATATGCATGGACTTCGTCTAATTCCCAGATACATATATACTCCCCTTACTCAAAAAAGTGGTGGGTTGTGTGATTAGAACTCCCATGTATGATGATTCATATAATACAGTACTCTTTGAGATCCCCTATCGATACCCAAAAGCGCACATACCAAAAATTATTTAAGCTACTCATCAAGCCATGAAACAGATGTTATCAAATTTGAAGACTTCCCTACCTATCCCAAAGCCTGAGCTTGTACCTATGGCCATACCTTCAGATCATGTTCTTCCTAACACTCAGGGGCCTCAACCTGCATGAGATTCAAAAGCACTGAACCATCAACCGCATGACACTCCATCCAATCTATCACAGGGGAAACACACCGAATACCATCCAATGGTCAAACAACTTAAATTATATATATATATCATTCATATAGGTATAATAGTAATAAGTATCATCAACTCACTACTATTACTCCCCCCACATCGCAACCATTTCACTCAGCATCCTTACCTCATAGACTCTTTACCCTACCTCAAAAGATCCATGTATCTAAAATTCCCCAAGAAAATACCATCCTAATGAACCATGTAAACTCTAACTAACTACCAGATCACCCAACCTGGTGATAAAGTTCTATGCCTATCATACATTCATACTCATATAAGAGATTGTCTAATATCTCACATCACAAGTAATTTTATACTACGTGAACACATATATTTATATATCGCATTTCATAAGAACCTTTCATGGGTGCATGATTTACAAAAATCAAATCATCCTACCATGTTACTATTTAATAAATAACAAGAATACTCAACCCCTTGCGATATCAGGCCATGGGTCCATATCTCATGAATTGAGATACTGAGACAAGGGTCCATATCTCACCCCCTTCCATTCAATGCCATGGTTAAATGACATAATAAAAATAATTCACATACAAGTATACCACTAAAAGTGAAAATCATATAAAATGTATCATAAGAAAAACATAACAGTAATTTACTCCCATGGTAATATGTTCTATCCCTAGTACATGGTGAGGAAGGCTCCCATGAACAAGCTATGAATTTAGTTTTTATGACATAATAATATTAAATTTTCCATAAAATAATTATTAATACCAAGAAAGAACTAAAATGAACACATATGATACCATTTTTAGCTTCCCCGACCCAATTTTCCACTTGAACAATGCTTTCGGGCTGGGTGATACCGGCTTTAGGAAATATCCCCAAAGGCCAACAGTTGCTGACTACTAGTAACAATGTTAAAATAGAATAGTGAAGAGGATATACACCCATTTTATGATATAATAATTGTCCTAGTACATATATAAAACATGTAGTGAAAGTAATAACTATGCAGACTTTTCTTAGACCCCTCAATAGTGAAATCATAATCAATAAAAAGAAATATTAGAAGAATATACAACAAAATTGTGTAAAAAGAATAAAGAAAATAGCAATACCACTTGAATAAACTTAATGTAGAGAATGATTAAGTTTCAATTCATACATATTAATAAATCAGAATAATGGTGATGGATGACCATAGTGTATACATAATATAGTATAATGATATTACAAAAAGGAAAAAATAGAAACTCCAAATGATGTAAGAAACTCAAGGTCCCGTACCATCTATCCATTCCAAATCAAACTATAATGCAACTAAAAACCCCATACCCTTACTTGAATATAAAATATTAATGTATACACACATACCGAAAAGATCTCACAGTGTTTGAGAATGGGTCTTGGTAGGGTACAACGCAAAGGTAAATACCCAAAAAATATTTTTAAGAATGTTTTTAAATTAATAAGGACAAATTCTCCTAAAATTTAAAAAAAATATTTTTCACAAATGATCAATATATAGAAAGAGGTTGTGACATACTTTATCTAACTTTTAAATCAATAATGAGTATAAGATCATTGGCCCATGGATCAAGGTATCCCTTGATGTCAAATAGTCCTAGGGGAACCCTGAAATTCAACCTCCAATGAGTCACTGAAAAGTTATTCCAAGTGATACATCATGCCCATGAAATATCACTAACATCTCAGAGGCACTCCCAAATTAACGGAACCATGGTCCCTCAGACCCTCACTTGAAAGAACTCATGGTTTTGAATCATGACATCCAGAGGCATAGTAATATTTGTCCTCAAATAAAGAAAATTATCAGATCATGGAACAGTGCCATGGGGAATGGTGATCTATGTCCACTATGACAAGTCTACCCCCAATGGAATCAACAAGATGAGCCTTATCCCACAACTGATAGCCTTAACACTATATTTTTAAGGATCTTCACCTTCCCGTTGTTTTCAATAGCATGCACCCCCAAAAAATTTCTTAATCATCAATAAAATGATAATATACCTACATGAGTGTTAAAACACACCTCATTATGGAGTCAACCTTTATGTTCATGACTCTAATGGGGCTTTGTCCAATCACAGGTCAATGGAAATCCCCAAATAGTACCAAATCTATTTCCAGCAGGCACCTCATTCCAATGTGACCATGTTGGTCAAATCTGATGTTTTTACCATCAAATTTCATAGTCCATGAACTCAACCTGAAGGTTCTTCCACCCCAATATAATGACCAAGTCATCAAATCCTCTGATCTACATTACTCAATGAACATGGGCTAACCCTAATAAGATGGCCACATCACCTCAATCTTATTGGACATGACATCCCCAATCCTCGAGCCCAAACCACCACAGTCAAAAAGATAACAGTATCATGTTTAGGTCCACTATGCTGAATACCCTGAGGGGGGGGGGGGGGGTAAATCAGGGCATGGAAAATTAGAACAATTTCCCATTTTGATTTTGTTTTGTTGTTAGAAAAAACATTCTTCTCTCTCTCTATTCCATTTCAGAGAATGAATCAACTATAAAGCACGCACATGACTCATAAATTTTACTTGGTTCGCCCTCATTGGGCTGCGTCCAAGGATCATAATCTGATGATGTGCCGATGTACCAAATCCACTATAAGTGCACCATTGTTCACATGTTTGAAGAGGACTTACTGTCCCTCCATGTTTACTACCACTCAGAATATGAGAACTCGCTGCTCTCTATAGTAATGTGAGATCACTAATTCTTTATACGATCCACTTAGAGTTTATAGACTTATAGGTCTCTTCATTATCAATAGTGAATGCATCATCCACTGTATGTAGATACTTCATTGAAGACCAAATTTCATCCACTGATGAATACCCCATGGTCCCGAACCACTGGGAAAAAACTTTTTGAAATTATCGTTGCAAGGCACCCTACATCGCGAAGCTCCAAATCTTGCGAAGCTCAAACAATCCTCTGTGAATCCCCTACCTCTTCAAAAATCATACACCTTCGCATACCTCACTACTTTGCAAATCACACAACTTTGCAGAGCTCAAGAATTCAAAAATATCAAGCATTTGTAGAGATTAGGGAACAAAATAACTCAAGATGTTTCAAAGAGACTTCTTTCATGAAGCTCATTAAGACAATGAGAAACACACCTCTTTCGTGGTGTTATATTAGCTTCCATGAAGCTCCTATATTTTGTGAAGCACCCTTATTTCGAGAACCTACATTTCGATTCGAGAGCAATTTTTTTTGTAAAACTCTCTACTTTTCAAGAGGGGTTCGATGCCTATTTTTAGGCAATTCCACAAACTCATGAACCTTCCATGAGATGTTAGTGCCAAGTCATCTCAAATCGTGAAGTGCTGAAATTTCTATAAAAAATATCTCCATATCGCAAAGCACTACAAAATTTTTCATATTTCAAAGCTCATTGTAATCATGAAGCGTTTTTTAAATTCCTTTGTGTCGCTACTACACTGCTTTGCTACAATTCTCTTCACCTCTGATGTTTGCGAAGCCCATCGTAATCATGAAGAAAACTGTAAAAAATTCTCCATGTCGTCACAAAATCCACATCAATTGGCCCATATTCATGAAACTCATGACATTTCCATATTTTGATGATATCTTCAAGGAAATCCACATTAAGTTATGCTCACCAAATCTCAAATTTTGGTCTTCAAGAATTTGGAAAACACTGGAAAGCGATGCAACCTTGTATATGTACTTTGGTACCATCTCTAGATCTTCCCTTCCTTTGTCATTGTTCTTTTCAACATGGATTTTCAACAACATCTCGGGAACTCGACAATTCACCCTTAAAAACTACATTGTCAACAAACTCAACCAACCCAAAATGATGCAATGTTACCTTGATGGTTTTTTTCCAAAAAATATTCCCCTTTGGGTTTGTTGACAACTCTTCTCAAAACCATTCCCTACACCTTGATACTTCACTAAAGCTCCTTAAATCATCCACCATCATTCAGATCTTGCAATTCATATAGTGATCAAAGATTAATTCAACCCATACTCTAAGCCCACATGTGCAATGCTCAGTGTGATAAATAAAATTCGTATGAAAAGTTCATCAATGAATCACTTCATTGCTAACAAAAAATGTTGATACCATACCGATACCAATTTCTGATTACTGGAAACCTTCCAACACCACTCTTCAGCTTCTATCACGATCGTTAGCTATCGTGATTTCTATTTGTTTATCGATCACTTCGAACATTGTTAGATTTAATAATCTCCCTTTATATCATTTCTCTCCCCTATCTCGCTGCTCTACTTGTAAGATTCTCCACGTGTCTTTGATTAAGACATTTTCTCCCTTTCTTATCCACATTTTCTCCACCTTGAGGATTGACTATTTCTCCCATATGTCAATGAATCCAAAGGTCTCTCCTCTGTGGTTTGAGACATTAGAAAGATCACCGATTATAACATTAGAGAAAAACACACCATACCTCAGGGAGAGGCGGGGGGAGCTCCAAATCCACACTTTCTCAAGTTTGGGGAGTTGAATGGACTCCTAGATCCACTTGATGCCTCTCAAAAGACTATTTGGGTAAGGCCTTTATCAAAATGTCACCAACTTTTAGTTCTATTGGCACATACTCCAATATCAATAGTCTTTCTCTACCATTACCTTGATAAAATGATTTTTGATCTCAATGTTATTTTTCTTGAGTGATGGACTTGATTTTTTCTAATATTGATATCACTTGAGTTATCGCACTGGATTCCAATTGGAGACTTCACTTCAACTCCCAAATCATCATGCTTCTGCTTCATCCAAAATAACTATGTGCATGCTTGAGTGGCCACAATATAATTATATTCTACGGTTCTCAATGAAATGCAATATTTCTTCTTTCATAGATAAGAAATAAAAAATCCCCTGAGATAAAAATTACCTCCTAATGTTGATTTTCTATGATCTACTGATCTATCCCTATCTGTATTAGTATATCCAAACAGCTCTTACTGAGATTTTTCATTATACACAAATCCAAAATCCACAGTTCATTTGATATACCAAATTATTTTTTTTGACTTCAAGAATTTGTATTTCCTTGGGATTGCTTTGATATCATACTGCTTGGCATGTAGAAAAAACAATATCAGGTTTCTTCACTCTCAGGTATAGTAAACTCCCATTAATATGCCTATTTTATGTGATATTTATTGTATTTCCATCATCATATTTTGATAACTTCATCTGAGTACCAAACATAGTCTACATATCCTTAGAGTTTTCTATTCCAAATCTTCTTTGAACCTTCTTTTCAAATTTGGAATAATAAATGAAAGTGAAATACCTTCCTTGTAACAACTGTAAACCAAGGGAAAATGTCAACTCTATAATCATTAACTTTTCAAACTCACTTTTCCAGAATTCAAAAAATTAATTGCCCTAATCTTCATTTGATCTGCGAAATATTATGTCATTGACATAAAAAAACACCATCATACTTTGATTGCTGTCATTGTTAAAATAGATATTGTAATCAACTCCACCACGCTGGAAACCAAGCTTCTTTAAATATTGATCAAACCTTGAGTACCATGATCTTTGTTCTTATTTTAACCCATATAACACCTTATTCCTCATATAAACCTTTTTCTCATCTTCTTGAATGAGAAAACCATCTGGATGTTTGATATACATTTCTTCCTCCAAAATTCTATTCAAGAATGCCGATTTAACATCCATTTGGAACACTTTGAACATCTGTTTCACTACGATATATCGGAATAATATGATTGTCTCTAGACATGAAACTGGTGAAAATGTTTCATCAACATCTATTCCCTCTACTTGAGAGTATCCTTGGTACACCAGTCGTTCTTTGTTTCAAATAACTGTCCCATATTAATTCATCTTATTACGATAGACCTATTTAGTCCCAATGACATTCTTATCTACTGGCCTCAAAAAAATCTCTCAAGTGTAGTTATTCTCAATTTGACCAAGCTCTTCATTCATAACCTGAACCTAGTTTTCATCTTTAACTTCCCCAATAAAACATTTAGGCTCTACTGAGATAGGAAATATGTCTGCTGTAGTGATACCATTCTTCTTGTCTGAACTTGAGCCGAATGATCACCAATGATATTCTGCCTATCAATTTCCACTTGACATCTTGCATTCGATGTAGATACAAATTTTACTTCCTCATGATCCTCATCATTATCTTTTTCTAAATCAGTATTAGAAACTTCTGCTCCTACTATATTACTTTCCTCTTCATCACATTCATCAAGAAATTGTTCACTGTTTTGTTGAGTTCTCTCTTCATTCTCCACTATAGTGACATCATTTCTCTCAACTAATTTTCCCAACATTTTGATAAAGATTTTGTATTATTTTATTTTTTTTAGTAGCTAATGATTGTCCCCTCATATAAACATGACTCAAATTTTCTATGTTTTTCCTTGTTGAGAATGAAGCACTTACTCCCAATGGTTCAAAAGTATTTCATTTTTGGATTTATTTCATACCACGTCTCACATGGAGTCATTCCTTACTTCAGACACAATAGAGATCTGATAGAAATGTATACATATGTCTACACTGCTTTCTTCTAGAACCTCCCTGGTAGGTCTTTTTCTATAATCATCATTTTGGCCATGTTGTTGATGATCTGATTTCTCCTTTCAAAAACTCAATTATATTGGGGAGTTCTTACTAAATAAACTTTATTCCTTATTCCATTTTTCTTGATATAGTCTTCCACCCGAATATTTTTGAATTCCATACCACTGTCATTGTGAAACTTTAAAATTTTCTACTGAATCATCCTTTTAAATTCTCCCCGATACTGTTTTAGGCAGCAGAACACATTAAACTTATGGGAAAAGATGAATACCCATGCCATTATGCTATATTCAGAAATGAGAAGAACATAATACATTTTCTTGTCAATGTCCCTTGGTGACATAGGTCCACAAACATCAGAATGAAACAATTCAAGAAATCCTATTGACTTCTTTTCCTTATCCTTGTATGTTTTTCTGATGATTTTCCCTATTGAAATGCATCGTATGTATGCATACATTCACATGATAGCTTAGAGAGGTCTCTTTTTACTTAAAACATTACCAGATCTTCTATGGATGGATGACATAGATGACCAAGTCGTTAATGAAAAAACTTGTTTTCTTCCTATCTGGACCAAAACCACATATCTTCTTTGTCACACCCATCCACAGGGCCCGTGCCGTGACTACCCCAAGCTCTCCTTCTATAATCCAGGGGCTGGCGACTAGCACCAAAGGTGTAAATCTTGATAAAAGGGAAGGCATTACCTTTATATAAGTAATCAAACACAACAGAGTATGCAAGCTGAAGTAAACACTAAGTAAACTGAGTACAAAAGTAAGTGATGGAATGTAAATTGGCTAGTATACAAACACAATTTAAAGTACAGTAAAACTGAGAAATGTAAAGTACAACAACTGAAAATTATAGAAGCAACCACGGAGACGTCCTCTGGAAACCCCACCTGAAGGGTGGGTACAGATGACCTCCTCAACACCTCAGATCCATCCGTCCACTCTGTGTATGTCCCGCCTGATTGTCCACCGTCAGATTCCATCCCACTCTATAAGCCCCAACCACGATCAGCGTTGACCTTCATTTGTAACCAACACAACGTAGTGCGCACATAGCCCGTGCAGGGGTGAGTATACGATACTCAGTAGGGACCCCGAGACCCCCAATGGCCTTCCAGAATCCATGAAGAGTAAACCAAAAAGTAAGGATACAATCACGAAGTATCAAGAAACTCTACTTAGGTATATGCCCATACATATACCTTTGTCATCAATTCCAGTTCGGCTCCAACTCATGATCCCAAGTACAACCTAGTCCACATAGGATAGCACAACCCAGTCCACACAAGAAATCACATCCTAGTCCACACAGGGAATCACAACATAGTCCACATAGGAAATAACAACCCAGTCCACACAAGAAATCAAAACCCAGTCCACACAGGAAATCACAACCCAGTCCACATAGGAAATCACAACCCATTACACACAGAAAATCACAACCTAGTCCACACAGGGAATCACAATCATAACGAAGATAATGATTGAAAGTCTAGATTCATCTCACACAGGTATACTAATCATGAAGAGTGGTGGAGATGATTAGATGTAACCTCTAAATCATCCTCTCTACTGAAACCACATAGGATCCAAGTATAGAATTCATCGCTACTTAACCCATGTAGGATCCAAGTATAGTAACCATCGCTGCCGAACCCACGTATGATCCAAGTACAGTCGTCCTCGCTGACGAACCCATAGAGGATCCATGTACAGTCGTCCTTGCTACCAAACCCACGGAGGATCCTAGTATAGTCATCCTCACTGCCAAACCAACATAGGATCCATGTAAAGTCGTCATCGCTGCCGAACCCATGGAGGATCCAAGTACAGTTGTCATCACTGCCACAACCAGCTCTAGGGTTCCCGCACATAGCGCGCTCGATTCTGCGAGGGTCCACCCCACGAGCCAAGGGGTCGATACATCAACTGAAATGAAGTCCCACGAAGAAGAATCTCAAAGGACCGCCTCATAAAAGGGGTCTCAACGCAACAGAAGATGCGTCAATCGGACGCCCGACCTGTTAGTTATTAGCCTTTTCATCCCGGGGGCCCGTCTGGTTTCGTGTACGAACCAAACAGACTATATCTCAACTGCACCATGACCTCTCATAGTTTATAATAATAGGGACCATTTCTCAATGTGATTACCAACGCCGCTGATGGTTCTTCAAACGGACGTCCGGTCTGAAAGTTATCGGCTTTTTTTCGTTCCAGGGGCCCGGTCGGATTTCGGGTACAATCCAACCCGGCCTTACTCCAACTCCGTCCAAACCTCAGGTGAAGTATGCCAAAAGATCCTTCTCATCAAGAGGAATCCAAAAAAGTCGATGGCATGTCATTCGAACATCCGGAGATTAGGTTATAAGCGTTTCCGCTATGAGGGCCCGGTTGGTTTCTTGTTCGAACCATCCCGCCCATACACAAAGTTCACTGAAATCTTGAGTGTAATATACCTAAACAATAGTCTCGATCCAAGAAATACTACGCAACTGACATTGCATCAATCGAAGGTTCATTGCCCATGATATGAGCATTTAACTGAAGAGGGTCTGAAAATAGGGGGTTTGGGCCCAGTCCGACCCGGCCCAATACCCCCTGGGTCGGCCCGATTGGGCGCGGCCCGGACCAGCGGTGGAGGCCAGGCCCAGCGCTGGCGGCCCGGCCCATCCCGGTGCTGGCGCCCTTGCCCAGTGCGGGCGGCCCGACCCGGCGATGGCGGCCCTGCCCGGTAGGTGCGGTCCGGCTCAGCCGGCCCACGCGGTAGGCCGCGTGGCTGGCCGACCAGGCGGAGTGGCGGAGCCCATAGGGGCCCTCCCTAGCCATGGATTAGGGGGGTTTTTACACCCCCCCGGTTTCAAAGAAACAGCCAGCCTTAATGACTGGCCCCTTGGGTGACCACGGGACCCCCCTTGGGTCCCGCCTCTTGATGGCGCTGGGGGCCGGCACGGCCGGCCACCCTTCCAAGTCCGCCGCGGCCTTAGGCAGCATCTTTCTTCCACCGACACGGCGTGTCGGTGTCGCGCCCCGCTCCGGCCATGGACCCTGATGCTCCGGCGCGGCGTGACAGCGCCGCGACCCTCCACCGTGGTCTAACTCTATTCTGGGGCCTTCTTCAGCCTCTCCGGCATGGCGCGACGGCCTGCACACCACCGCCGCCGTGGCCCACTCTGACCGCGGTCCACTTCGCCCCCGTGCTGTGCAACGGCACCGCGCCGCCTTCGCCGCGACCTTGCATTGTCGCGGTTCCCTGCCGATCACTGCGCGGTGCAATGACACTGTGCGCCTCTGCCTCCAACATCATTGAATATTAACAAAGAAGAGGGGAAGAGAATCAGTCATGTTTGTGTGGTCTAATCTCCTCCCATTATGACTATATAATGTGGATAAACCTTAAACAACGAAGAACAATGATAATACTTGAACAAAACATAACCCCTACCTCGACAATTGATTTCGAACGTCGGTGTCACGGTTGAGGACATTGCAATATAAGGATTCGTAGGCGTCAATGGAGAGCGTCCGAGGAGGAAGCGACATCTCCCCTTTTTGTCACGGAGTGATGATTGTAAGGCGTGGCGCGTTCTCGTTCTTCGTCGGAGGGTTGAAGAACTAAGCTTCTCATATTTCTTCAGAGGTCCCCCCACCATATTATTTTCCAAACCAATAATGTAATAACCTACTCCCATTTAAAGACAAGCCACCCTTTTCAAATTAATTCCAGATATTAATTATGTGTGATGGTAAACTTTAATGGAGGAGAGGATGGTAGAGAGTCTACTTAATTTAAGAGGAGTTATCCAATTAATTCAAGGGGTGATAAAGGGGAGGTTTAAAGAGGGTTAAATAGTTTGGGAATGTGAAGGGTTGGGGAGCATGTGGGCCCCACCTCACATTTATCCTCAGATGGGTAGTTAGGAACTAGTGGGTCCCACCCCAACTTCCTCACTTAGGATATAACCTCTTTAGATATAAAAATAATATTGTCCCACAATTTTATTCACTTCCCAATTAATCCACAATTTTTTAACTTCTCCTCTCATGCGAACGCATCTACGGTAAAAGTACTCTTATGTAATTAACGGCCCTGCGAGTTTATTGGTGCCCTCGGATTTCAATTCTGAGCACCAGTTCAAATGATAGAAGAACCCGCTCGTTCGTTCACTGAACGTACCCGAGTTAAACTTCGGAAAATGATTTCGGGCACACCGAGACTCAAAATTAGGTGTTGTTAGAAACTGCATACTCGTAAAATCCCAATGAATTTAAGAAAAAAATTTCCTTGAAATTTTCGGGTCTTTACATTATTCTCAACTTACATAGTAGATATTTCCCTTTGTTCTTTTTCCCTGTAGAACAACCTGAGCATCAATTCATTTGATGACACACGTCTTCTTTGTAAATATTATGGAATTCCATTAGTAACATAGTTGGATAACACTAAGAAAATTGTGACTGAGGCCTTCTACTACTAAGACATCAGCATGTCTCATCTCTTTTTTCCCAAACCTTTGCTTTCTTGAGCCAATAATATTCAAGCCTTCATCATTTCTGAACTTGAAAACTCATTCTTTGTCATATTTTATGCCTATCTCAAGATCCTTATCACCTGTCATGTGAGATGTGCAACCACTGTAAATGATCCATACACTAGAACAGTTTGATGCTTTAATGGAAATTTCTTCCACCATTACCTTCTCATCCTCTTTTTTTGATCAATGTGTTTTACCTCACATTTGGTGTAGTTTGTAAAACATGATATTTCTTGGAATGATATGGCCCAACTTCATCCTGTAGAACAAGAAATTGATTTTGAATTTTCAACTCACCTGTTAGTTTGTTGATATGCTACTTGCAACCATTTTTATTCTGATTTGGAACATTCCTTTATATGGTAGATGAGCCATACCTATTAATGTGCCCGAATCTTGTACACCAAAAATTGTGTCCTTTAAAGCATGTATTAGAGAATTGTTCCTTGTTTGGCTACCACCTATGTTAATGTGCCCTTCGATATCTCTGGGATATAGAACACACATTCTATGAGTGTCCCATATTTCCACAACAATAACATATGATGAAAGGTAAATTCATGTGTGTCACATCTGTACTTCTAGTTGACCCTTGGGTTCTTTGAATTTCTTGATTATTCCTTGTACCCACAACAATTTTCATCCTGGGAACGATCACTTGTGGTATGAATTCAACCCTGACTGGTTTTTGTTTTTGATCGATCCCTGAATCAGCCTTAACATATGATCTCGATTGCTATTTATTTCATACTGAACTTATTGGCTCCTCTTTCATCTTTCCAGTCATCAGAATGACCTACTTTCCCAATAACATATGGGAAGTTAGAAGTTTTTCATTGTCCTCACCTTTTTTTCACAGACTAAAACTTCCTCTTGAAACTCTTCGATATTATTAACGTGAATTTTCACTGTGTTATTGAATCCATAAATCTCCCTATCATACTCTTCAACCTCGATCTTAAACTCACTCGCCGATTCTGTGTTCTTTGGTGCTCTTGACTTGAGTTTCTCAATTTCTTCTATTAGATCAAACTTTTCTTCTTCTTGCTAATGCATGTAGAGTTTGGCATCATAGATAACTTTGTTGGATTTCCATGTTTTGTCTCTCTAAACATTTATCTCTTAAAGATATGCTTATTACTCATCTTGCATATCAATTATTCCTTCATCATCTTCTTCTTCATCATTGTCGGCTTCTTACTTTCCATGAGAACTACCGAAAACAACCACCATAGAATTTTCTCCCCAATCATTGCAGTTTTGAATATCCTTAAATTCTTCAACCTCAGACTCATCTGAATTGTAAATTTTATGGGAATTAAGATTCTTCTTCGGGAAGAAATTTCTCTTTAACAGTTTCTCCCCTTTCACATAGTCTAAAGACTTATTCTTGGGAATTTCAACTTCATCGTCTTCATTATCATCATCTTAAATCTTTTTGTTGAACCTTTCCACTAAATGACCAACCATCCCACCATTAAATCATGCAAGTGGATGTTTTCCATTAAAAATTACTTTTCCTCTTTGGAGATTTGAAGAAAGGAAGGACATCACCCCATCCATCTCTTCTTCCTCTTGAATATATTCAATGGTGAGCTTCTTCATGGCATTGAATGGAACCTATTTGGATTTCCCCTTTTTCACAACCTCATTATCATTGTTCCTCATTTTTTATTCAACCAAGTTACTGTGCAAATTGTCCAGTGTTAGCTCTTTCATATCTTCATCTTTTATTACTGAATCATTTGGACTGAACTAAGGTGGAAATTTTATCAAGATGTGCATAATGATTTTAATGTATTCATTGACTTCTCCAAGACCTCACATATCTTGAAAAAAAATATTTTCCCTATCAAATAATTCATTAATAGTCTCATTCTGTTTCATTTTAAGTTCTTCATACTTATTCTACAACACTTGCAGCTTTGCCTCTCGGACCTTTGTATCTTATTCATATATGTTCAATACCTTTTCCCACTTAGCATGTGATGTTTTTCTGACATCACTTTCATATAAAAAGTATTGTATAGAACTCCCCCTAATGCATTGATTCCCTAGGCATTAGCATCCAATTATCATCACTCGACATCCGATAAAGCACCACTATTAATATCAGCTATTATACCGTGAATTGCTACTATAATCACATTCATTCGCAAAGATCGGATGTAGTGTATCATTTGATTCTTCCATGGTTGAAAATTATTCATGTCGAAGATAAAAATTACTTTATGATTAGTTACATCGATTTGAGAGAGAAACACGGATATTAACCTTTCACTCTTATACCAATTGTTACATCCACTAGGCTAGATACCCTGAGAGCGGGGTGAATCAGGGTATGAAAAATTAAAAAACATTTATTCATTGGATCTTGTTTTATTATTAGACAAAACTCTATTATATCTCTCCTTTTTGTTGTAGAGTATGAATCAACCATAAAGCATGAACATGTCCCTTCAATTTTACTTGGATCACCCTAACTGGGCTACGTCCAAGGAGTATACACCACTGATGTGCTGATGTTCCAAATCCACTATTAGTGAACTTCTTTTTACAAGTTTGATAAAGATTCCCTATACCTCCTTGATTACAACCACTCACTGTTTTAGAACTCAATTATCTCTCAACTAAAGTGTGCTCAATGCTTCTTCAGAAGATCCACTCATAGTTTATACACTTCTAGGTCTCTTCATTATCAATAATAAATGAATCCTCAATTGTATATAGATGCTCTATTGAAGTCCAAATTTCATCCACTGATGATTAACCCTTGGCCCCTAACCACTTGGCAAGAACCATGGAGTAATACCTTTGCAAATCACCATAATTTGTGAAGCTACCAATCTCACGAAGCTCAACCAAGACTTTGAGAAGTCCCTACCTCTTCGAAAAGCACACACCTTCGCAGAGATCACTGGTTCGCATACCACCCTACTTCACAGAGCTCATGAATTCACAGAACTTATGCCGCCGCAGATATCAGGATGTGGTAAAGAGACTTCTTTCGTGAATCTCACTGAGCCATCATGGAACACACCTCTTTCGCAGATCTAGATTAGCTTACACGAATCTCTTGTCTTTTGTGAAGCACATTTTTTTCACAAACCTTCTTTTTAATCCAAGAGAATAAATTGTTTCATTGAAAACTCTATACTTCTCATGAGGGGGTCAAGGCTGATTTATAGGCGATTCAAAAGACTCGAGAACCATCCGGGTGAAGTCAACACCACGTCATCTCAAATCGAAAAGTTATGAAATTTCCACCAAAATTTTCTCGATATCACAAAGTACTTGGGAAATTTTTGTATTGTGGAGCTCATTGTAACTACGGAGTGTTCCGTCAATTAATTTGCACCACCGCAACAAAGCTTCACCACAATACTCTTCAGCTCTACTATTCTTGAAGGTTGTCATAATCACGAAGAACACTATCAAAATTCATCATGTCTTTGCAAAATCCTCATTAAGATGTCCATATTCACAAAACACATGGCTTTTCCATATTTTGATGAGATCTTTAAGGAAATACACATTTCTCAATGCTCACCATATCCCAAATTTTGGACATAAAAAATTTGGAAAACACTGGAAAATGATGCCACCATGTATCTAATATTTTGTACCACCTCCTGATATTATCTTCCTTTTCATGGTTGTTTGTCGACATGGATTGTCAAAAACAGCACTGGAACATGACAATTCACCATGAAAACCTTCATTGTCAAAAAACGCAACAAACCCAAAAAGCTGCAGTATTACCTTGATGGATTTCTTCCCAACAATAATATCACTAGAAAAAACATATATATATATATATATATGTAATTAAATTAAATTTCAATGATAAATAAATCAACTTAATTGAATTTTACAATATCCACTAAATGAAAAAATTTAAATTAAATAAGAACAAACCCTGTCGTAACTACCCAAGGGGGTATATAGGCTATATACCAGCCTCACATGTATGAATCTATCTAGGTAATTTCCAAATTCATCTTATTTGGTTATACATCAATCTAACAACAATAATTTAATTTTTTTTAAAATGTTCGTCTTAACTATACAACAAAATGCTAAAATATTCACCCCCAAAATGAACAAAAATACATGAATAAATGTATGAACCACCTAATCCAGATTCATAGACATAGGCACACCTGATATTAGCCACAAAATCTATAAAATTTTGATGAAATCTGTGTTTAAGTCAAATGCCCAGAAAATGGGGAAAAGAATCAAATGGATTTAGTACTCCTTGAGGTGAGTGAAAAGAAATGGATAAGAATGGGTGAGGAAAGACTTTTTTATATGGTACCAATTCACATGATGGAGTAATGAATAGTGCAACAAAGGAGTAAGAGGATCAAAATGAAGAATGGGGAGAATGGGGGGAGTCCCCACTAGTATGTAATGACGAAGAGAGGAAGAGGAGAGAGAAAACCCCTAAATGTAAATATGGTTAAATAACCATACCTAATTTTTTATGTGATAAACTATTATCTCAAATAGGGTTCAAAATTATGTTCAAAATATGCATGCTATAATGTTGAAGTTCTTCCAAGGGGCACTACCGGTTCTGCTTTCTCATGGTTTTTACAAACCTCGCTCAAGCCATGTGAAAGAAATCTTAAAAAATGAAGAGTTTCACACATGAACTTGGGTCCCTAACTGTAATGTTTTCTGAAAGATAGGATAGTTGAAAATTGGTCAGCACGTTTTTCTCTAATAGGCCACATAATTTATCTTGATTGTGTGTGCTGATGTCAAACTTCCAAAACTAGATCTTTGGGCCTTCAACACACCTGAAACCCATTAGAACACTTGAGGAACCATACAAGACAATAATCCCATCCAAATTTAAGATATTGGGTTTACATAAAACAATTAATTGGGTTTCTATTATCAAAAAATATAATGGAATACCCACCATCTTAAAAAATTAAAAAATTGAGTGATTTTTTACCCGCTCTGAAAACCCGTGATGTTATAGTGTACAACATTCATAACATGGTGATGTGTATAAAAAATCATAAAATGGTGTAGTTTGAAATGAAATCCATCAAAAAAATTAATTTATTTTAAAAAGAATTCATAAAATCTTGGGGTGTTGTATTCTACCCCCTAAAATAGATTTCACCCCCAAAATTAATCGGGGAATCAAATATTTAATAATTGTATATTCTAATCAAAGTAAACCATATTGTAAAAATGAATAATAAAAAATCCATTATAATATTAAAATTTGAAACATAACGATTACTCAATGTAACCCAGAACTATGTTCCACATAGGATAATATAAGTGAAAACATGGAATTGGTAGAGAAATAAAAATATCAATTTTTGATGGAGAGTGGTAGAGAACATGGTTAAGATATGTTTAATAATAAAAAAACCATAAAACAATGATGAATAAAAAATTTCCATGAAAAAATAAAAAATAATGATAATAGGGAATTTTTTTATTTCAAGTGGATTTTCTTAAAGTTGAAGAGTTTTCAATGAAGGATATATATACTTGATTTTATCATAATATCACCCTTTGTACAACCCTGATCAATTTCCACTTCAAATTTTATTCCATATATATTTTGGTTAATTTTTCATTACTCATGCATTAGAGGGTCATGAAATTCGTAAATATAATGATAGGTAATTCCATCATTATTTGTCACAAAAAAATGATTTACACATGTTATCCAATTTTCATAAATCCTCATATAGTGAGATAAAAACTTAATCAATAACACTTCATCCAAATTTTAACATAAACTATTAAAAAAATGTTAACCTTATAACCCTAAAAAGATTTGAACTTCTAAATCATTTGAAATAAGTTCAATAAATTTCTAAAAATTAACTAAAAATTCATCTGTATTTTATATAATAATGTATCTCTAGGGTTTCACATTAAAATCATGTGAATACGGTAATAATTTATTCTCTAAAAACATTATAATAACATGAATTACCACAAATACTTATTAAAAATGATTTTTTTACTTTTTCCAAATATTTTTGGATATATTCATTAAATTAAAAAAATATTGTAAACCCCTCCCATGATAGCCAACGCAACATTGTTAAAAAATCATTAATCTTCTCAAACATAATCAATATCATCTAATTTAGTTATTTATATCTTCATTTACTTATCTAAATAATATTAACACATCGTTTATAAAATATTAATGGTTATCTTCCCTTTATCAAAATATCACTTTTCTATTAAATCACAATTTTTGTTAAACAACACCATTTAATATGTTTATTTTTAAATCCATAATGAAAAATATACTTTCTGATTCAAAATTATTAAACTCCATTACATATATACATCAATCATTTAATGTTCTTCTGAAAAATTTTGAAAGGCATTATAATAATATATTTTAATAACAATTTTCTTTTACATAAGATATGAATCATGTATTAGCATTAATCGAAATCAATCTAATCATGCTTATAAATAATAAAATTATAAAAACACATACCTTTAATTTTTTATTTGTATCCACTTTATTAATAGAGGAAAAAGAATTACATATTTAATAATAAATATTTACATTATCTTATTTCCACCAATCACACATAAAAAATTCAACTATGAATAATAACATAGTGAGTCCAATATTCACATCCATTTAATTCCACACAAAAATTGTTCATTTTTATTCTAGCCATAGTCTAAGACCAAAAAATAGACTGTGAGATAAACTAATCATAGTGGAAAACCACATAGTCATGAAAAATAACATTTAGGATTTATAAAGAATTAAATTATTATTCTTTAATATATGACACTATACGTTTAACATCAGTCTTTTATAGTCATCATCTATTTAAATCCGCAGTTATGGTTAGTAAATATTTTGTATATTTCCAAATAAAATCGGTCAAGAGTGTCAAAATAGGTGCGTAGCAAGACCTATTATTGTGCACTAGTCTGATCTCAAGGAATCCTCAATACAATATTTTCATAGTTATTATACCTATGTACATTTTGTTAAAGATAAATATACCTGTGGTAACCAAATAAAGATATATTAATGGGAAACCACTTGACCTCTCCTATATCAAAACTCAAAGACATTTTCCAATAGATTAACTCTTACTTTGAGTTATCCTTAGAGAATTACAAAGACATAAAAATTGAAATATATTATGGATATCACTTAATATTTCTCAGTGTAGTTTCTAAATGATGACTAAACCATTTCTTTGATATCTACTATAGAGACACACAAATAAAATTCATGGTTTTTACCTCAATTTAGATGAATATTCATCCCATTAATAAAGTAAATGATTGAGGACAATAAGAGTTTTGTTTCTTTGGAAATTTTTTAAAAAATCTTTTTGCATGGTGAATAATATTCATTGTTTCCAATAAATATATTTCCAATTAGTTTTACAACTTAAAACCATTCTTCATAACATATGGAAAGTGATCATAATAAAAACATACATTAAATTCTCAATAAGGGTACGTAAAGGAGATTCATAGCCATAAATTGAGTATATGTGTAAGAGAACACGAGTATTATATTCTATTAACATACACTACATATAAAAAATCATATACATGAGTGATGAAATAAATATTTTCAATTAAAAATATGTGAACCATAAGGGTGATAAATCATTATTAATCTATAATGATCAATAAGATCATTTCATAAAAGCATGTAACCATCATTAATGTAGAGAACTAAGTAATGTTTCATGTTTTACAAACAAGACCATCAATATAGTGGATCAGGACAAAGTCATTTCCCATTATGGATAACAAAACACCTCTTTCTCATTATTGGTTGGGACATGTGTATATCACATTATGGATCTGGACAGACCTGTTTCCCATTGTTGATCAAGACACAATTGTCTTCCACTGTGGATTACGACACACATATTTAAGTTTTTTGCACCAATAATAGTGAACCTCTTCCCATAATTATCTCATGATATATAAATATTTACCAAATGTATATAATGGAGACATATGTCCAACCCGTTACATAAAGAAATCAAATATATATGAGCCACAAGATCATAAAAATTAACCATATCATTACCCATGAAATGAAATGGGTAAACTAATAATTTCCAAATATCATAAACTAGGTAAGGGTGATAGGTTTCATGATTATTTCATCATATATTAACACATTAAAGGAAGCACCTTCAATAAGTTTTTTATAATATTATAACGTATGGAATAGAAATGGGTTTGAGAAAAATATTCTCCTGATAAACATAAACCATTTTGAGAAATAATGATAATTGTGTCTTTATGTGATATATCTATTAAATCATAAACCATATCAAATGATATCGTCTTAGATGGATATAGATTTTGAAAGAGTACTGGGAAAATTTCTTAAGAAAAGTAAACATTCACTGAAAACCACTTTTTAGGGAATACAAATCATAAAATAAAAATTTTTAAACCTATTTGAAAAATTATAAAATAAAAAATAAAAATCATTTAAAACCTTTCTTTTGAAAAATTTTCATTCCACTTTGAAAATACTTTTTAAATCATAAATCATATTGAAAATAATTGTTTTTTAAAATTACCAATAAAACATATACACGAGATTTTAAATTCAATTTTAATCACCTTTTAAAGAATACATCATTTTTTAAATCATTTTTCTTGAGAATTATCTTAAAATATCACATAGAAATATTTTTAAATCATTTTAGGGGAAAAGTATATTGAATAAATCAAGTTTCTTATCGAATATATAAATAATGTAGAATTTTATAAAACAATTTAATAATTATCTTAAGCCCCAAATAGTGGAAAAAATGGTACCAATACATGAATATATCATTACTAACCATTCTAGAATAAAATTCTTGATATTTCTTGATATATGGATCATAATATTTCATTAATGGATGCATAACCATAAATAATCTTGATAAACCATTGGATTATAATAATAAATTACTTACAATTTCGTAACGTTAGATATTAATACCCATGAACTAAAAAAAATAAATTAATCTTAAATTATCATGAATATATGGATATCTATGATATAACTTGTAAATGGTAAGTATTTTGAAATCATAAATGAATGTAGGTGTATAACCTAACTTTGGTCTCATGTTAGAAAAATTGAGGCAAAATTAACTTATTGATTTCGAATCTTTTGAACCATAACCACCCTGAAAGATAGTCCATAAAATGGTTACTAAAATAAGAATATATTTTATTATAATAATAATACAATAAATTCATTTTATTTATATACACAATACAAAAAAAATGAGTTTTTAATAAGGTCTATGTCTCACAGAGACAAACATTAGACTTGAAGTCCAATTACAACTTGAGTAAACTTTATACAATAAGATCCGTGACTGAATGACAACAATTAGAATTTTAAATATCTTAAGTTAAAATTAATTCATTATTTAAAATTTAATAGGGTATTATATACCCCACACAATAAGAATAAGTGGAAAATATAGTATATATCTAATATAAACAAAGGTGTGACGAGAGAACCCTTACCGTAAGCCATGAATTTCTTTTTATGAATTAAATCCTCCTTTATAAAAAGTTTAACCATATTAAAATTATACAAAAGGACTATATTATTTTATATCACGACATATATTATTATATCGTTACATCATATTACCCTTTTAATAAAAAATTTATGTCTAGGCTATGTCTTATGTAATATACATTTCATTTTTCGTATATTTTTGGACTTGATATTCAAAGTAATCTTACATAGATGAATATTTACTTATTTAAAAAATGAAAAACATGAAATAAATATCTTATATATTAAATATAAATGTATTTATAATAATGTTTAAAATATATAGATATGCAATGAAATAAACCATTCATTGAGCTGGTTGTCTATATATATTCACAAACACTCCTTCCATTTTCCTTATCAATTTTTAAATAATGTAAATGATATATATATATAGACTATATTTCATATGAAATAATTATATAATATATATAATGTATTTTTGTTATAAAAATATTTAATACATTCCATTTAAAGTGTTAACAAGTCACATAACATTGAGGGGGCTGTAGTCCACATGTCCACAAACAAAGTTAGCGTTATCCAAAAAATTAGAATTCAGGATAGAATATGATATATAATATGTAAATGGGAATAAAAATCATCAAAATAATATATATAATACCAAAATATCATTTTAATTGTTATTAAGAACCTTAAATTACGGTAATGGAAGAACAAATATCATCGATTCGCGAGACAACAGTCTTCCATACACATAAACGTTTACTTTATTTCAAATTTGGTGGATAAATTTGAAGGTGTTGGTCTAAAACATAGCATTAAAACTTATCAGAATAATTATTATACTTATTTAATTATATAATTATTTAATTAGAATATTTTTTTTTGTGGATATTGAAATAAAACATATGTTCTTATTGATGGATGTTACCTCTTCTTTGGGTAACTCACTCTTGTTAGCACCAAAGGGATTCCTTAATTGGATTTTTCAAAAAGAAAGGATTATAGGATGAATGGAGGGTTGTTGGGTGCTTATTTGAGCATGTTTTTGGGGAGGAAAATCTATTTAGTGGTGTAAATATAGGGGAATAGTTGGTGGACTTTTATAAGTGTCAAAAAGGACATACGAGGTATTTTTTGAAATGTATTATACATTACCCATATTTAATTTGTCCCAATAGGGTATAAAATTTACCATTAAAGATAATTATAGGCGTAATGGTATAAATAAAGACAATAAATAATTTCTATATATGTTTAGGTTCGTTTTAAACCTTATATTCTATGTTTAGTACTTATTTAAGCTCATTTTCCCTTAATCTATGTAATCAAATTTATCTTCTTCCACCGAACGCTTCAGTAAAGAAACTAATTTTAAGTTAATATAAAATATAACATATTATAATTAAAAATGTTGAATCAGTTTTTCAAAATTCCAATCACATAATTTGAAGAGATTAATTTAATTGAATCTCATAGACAGGGCGAAAGAACATGTGTTTAAAGAAAAAATGTTCAAAAGATTAAAATGTTTTTTATATAGAATTTAAAATTGAAATAGGATCCAATGAAATAAAATTAGAATAAATGATGTATTATTGATATAATTATTCTTTAAACACTATTTAAAATATTGTTTAAATATATAAAGAAATTATTTGAAAAGTAGTTTACTAATAAAATGTAGTGTTTTTCACTATTCATCAAAATATGAATCTTCTTAGAAAAAATAACAAAAAATTCAAAGATTTAAATTTAAAATTACTATTTTAAAATTTTATGGTTATTTTTTCTAGTAATACTTCTAAATGTGTCATAAATAATATTTAAAATTGATTAGCCATTAAATTGTGGTAAAATTGCAATTTATACAAATATTTCTATCTTTTTGTGTTAAAATGAATTATTTTTATATATTATATAAAAAGCACATAAGATCATTTTCAAATAGTTTATGAATATATATATATATATATATTAGTAATATAATTTATTAAAAGTGGGAAAATAAATTTATTTAGGTACAAAGTGTTCAATTTTATAAATATAGTTTTCCAAAAAAAAAGATTTCTAATATTTTTTAAATGGTTTTTATTTTCATTTATAGAAATATTTCCATAAATAATAATTCTTATATAAATGTATGAATAATATTTTTTATAATTAATTAATATTATTCAAAACTAATTTTCCAACAGCTAGGTGATAAATATTTTAATAGTAATATTAATAATATATTATTGTTTGGTAAAACTTTTTCTTCCATGTCAATTAAGTTATAGAACTATTAATTATGTATAATCAAATCCAAACCTAGTATTTCATGTACCACAATATAATCGACCTATTTCATTTTGCACAATATTAACATAGTGATACGTATAAATAATGCATAACTTTGGGTAGTGTGCAATTAGATCCAACAATGTAATTTAACTTATTCGAAAATAATTCATTCATAAAATCATTATGTTTTACAAAAAATTCCTAATATGGTATATTATTTTAAATTATAGTATATAAGGTAAACAATATATCCATAAAAGAGGTTTTGGTTATGTTTAATGTAATTTTCAAAGATCATATTCTCATTTTTACCCCATGGTAAATTTATTTTTACCTTAATCATGGTAATTATTTTTTTTTCATTTCACTTTTCATTACTGTAAAAAAATAATATGGAAATATTAGATAGTATAAATTATCATGATTCAAAATATGGAATAAATTTAAACTAAATTCAATTCACTAACGTGGTTGAATCCAAGTTAATATTTAACCACATATGTTATGAAATTGAGATTTTCCAATGAGAAAATTCACATATTTATATAACATTTTAACATCCATATTTATTATGGAACTGATTAAAATGTCCTAAATTCGTTAAATTTTTATATAATTGAACAAATTTTACTTTCAAATGATTATAAAACATAATTTATCATTTAAAATAATTTTGGTAAAAGAATTGGTCATTAAAAATGAGTAATTTTCATTATTCATCAGAAAATTAATATTTTAGATTATTCTCACCCAAATATAATTATCACATGTAAATTAAAAAAATAAAAATAAATTTACTAAATGTATTGACAAATAATTTAAAATTATGTGTGCAATGAGAGACTGAACTATCTTTTAGTATATTACATTTTTTCACAAAGAATATCTTTTTATTTCAAACGATTTAAATAAAATTTATAATAAATATATTGTAATGGAATTTATTTTAATCATATGTGAAAAAATAATTATCAAAATATGGTTATTAATATTTTTACATATTTTATTAATGTCTATGTTATGATGGTCATGTAATAATAATAATATTTTAATATATTATTTTGTCTCATTCAAACGAACTGTTTTTTTCATTGCAAGATATCTAAGAGATTGAGTTTATTTAAGAAAAATATATTATATATAATTGGGGTGTTAAATTATTTTATAATCTTGGTTTTTATGTCATATACTCTATTGAATATAGTTTTAATATTTTAAAATATAGTGGTTTTACACTTTGTATATGTACTGGGCTATAGAAGTGATTCACCTTCGATACACACCCAGTGCACTCAGGTACAATATAATGTAAACATTTATGGGATATAGTACACTAGAACATGATAAAGTACATAGGAATACAACTTATTAAGAAATAAAGATCATGTACATTACTAGGTGTTTAATTACATATGCTCCCTCAGTCAGTTACAATGGATATTGATTTCTAAATACATACCTTTCTCACCATAATTTTAATGAGTTTATTTTAAATAAATAATAAAACCACAATTTTTTTTACAGTATCTAAAATATGAATTTGAAAACATTGAACTAAATATGAAATCTATTTTGAGAGTTTTTTAGCATTTGATACCTTTGGAATAGTATGTGATTCACCTAGATTTCTCAAACTAAATATGAATTCTATTATGAATTGTTGTTATACTCACCTATATTTCTCAAAATATGAACCATGATAGACACCAAAATGAGAAAATGATGGAACAACATTATGTTGAGTCCTTGATGAGGCCACATCTGCCGTCATTAAACAGGTATTATAATCCACTTATTTCTGAATAATGGATCATTTCCACTAAAAAGATATTTTCCATTATCCAATTTTCAAAATATGAAAATTTAATTTTTTATTTTTATAATTGAGAAGGGGAATAAGATCATTGGAAGACTCAATTCAAGAATATGTTACAATAAAATGAAATAGACTCAATGAAATGGGACGAGTTCAAGAACATATTTTTTAATAATTACAATCCTCATATTCTTCATATGAATATGGAAAAGTAATTCCTATAGCATAATAATAAAGATGATTGACATATTCATGCCAATTAAGAAACTTCTACAAGGAAATTGATGTACTCTTTTGGTATTATCATTTAACTAGAATTGAAAATTAATCAATTCTCTGGAAACGAATAAGTGTTTATATATTCTAAAAATGTATAAATAGAGGTTTGAATTGTGTATCAACATCATTCTTTTGATAATAAAAGAAATATGGTGTTTAATGGAAAATCTTACAACCATAAAAAAAAGAAAAAGAGACTTCTATGATGCACAAATTGTTAGAAAAAACAAAGTACGAATTGTCTTAATGGGACCACATAATGATTTATGTGAGTAAGAAAATGTCATTGAGTGTATTAATATTAAATATATTAGAGGAAGATATATAATGATGAAAATAATGGTAAATCCCCAAATAATGAACCTCCTACACTTCATTGTTTCAATTGAATAGTGTTTGACCATTACACTAACGAGCTCTCCAATCCAAGGAATAATGTGACTGATAATTCACAAAAACCAATGAATAAAAATTTAAGGGGAAATTTTATGATATTATAATGGATGATGTGAGCCAAGATATTTATATAACACTTTTCCTCCAATCTTTAGTTGGGAATTTTATGTCTAATTTTGTATAAATAATTCCAATGAAAGTCTTATTGTTCATCCATTGAAGATATTTCATGTTATTATGTTTCTCTATATTAACTATGGATTTTTTTTTAATATTATATCTTTAGAAGGATGAACCCATGTTTATAATGAATATTTTATTGGTTTTTATAAGATCTTATTTATGGAATAATGGGTGAAATATATTTTGGAAGGGTTATAATGTTACTAGTTTATGTGATGTTTAGATTAATTTTTAGATGATGTTTGTGATAATTAAAGCATTATCTCACCATATGTGGATTTATGAAATATTGGATAATTTTTGGTAACTTTATATTGTGAAAATTTAGATGGAATGATGTATAATTATATTAATGGATCTCACGATCTGTTAATGCACCGGGAATGAAAAATCCACCTTCATTTCCTGAAATAAGAGATGAAGGGGAATTGAATCAAGGAACAACAAATTATTTGATTGTACGGAACAAATAAAGTATATCTTATCATGAAAATTAATTAACCTTAGGGAAAGTATCATGACACCCAAAAGGGAATCCTAGTTCCAACTTTTTCGATGAATCAAATGGTTTCTTAGGTCATCTCATATTTATAGATTTTTGATTGTTAAACTTGTCCTGAATGTTTTCTCTATCACTCTCTTCAAATACATGATTGTTATATTTTTCTTCCACGTTTTTGTTCTGAGTTTCCACTTATATTCCTATATATGGAAACCCATCTTTGTGTTTCTTAGGGTAACTATTATGGCTTAAACATTCATTTTTTGAGGATGTTTTAGTGTTCAATTTTTTAAGAAGTGGATTTCTATTTTAAAAACATAAATGTATAAAACAATTGATAATCCAGACAAATTTTAAGGTGGAAATTCATTTTATGGGTGGTAGAATATACCACCCAATGATTTTATGAATTATTTTTCTCAGATTTATTTATTATTTTTGATATCTTTCATTTTCTGAAACACTATAAATAGTTATTATTTATATATAAAAAAGAACTATATTTTAATTTATTTATAGGAAATACCATGTTAATCCTTTAGTACAAGTAATAAAATATTAAATTTGTCTATATTGGAAGCGTAGGTGAGTTTATGTTACATGCAACCCTGACTTTCCTCAATAGCTCACGTAACACACAAGACCGAGTTTTAAAAACAACAATATATTATAAAAATATTATTATTTAATATGTTAACGCATCAAATATCCAATAAGATAGTGGTTATGATTAATATTAACTAACTTACAAGAAAATATGGTTTACAAAACTATAAAATGAATTTTGTATTTACAATGAATATAAGAAATGTTTAATATAAAGTGAATATTTTTATAGAAAACTATTTTTTCAGAATAAATTAAATTAATTACAATTATTATGTGATCTTAATGCAATATTTATATATAAATATATTATATTAAATAAAATATTATTTATATTAATTTAATTTATTCGATAGGAATTAGGTTAGAACAAACAAAATGTTACACATAAAAACATATATTTTTATTAATGTACTTTTACCACCTTTTGGTGGAGAAACTGTTCTAACACAAACTTTTTTCGCTTTTATATATTTTAAATCTCTAAATAAAATATTTTTTATATATTAAAATAAAAATTAGGTTATTGTTTTTTGTATTTTACTATAAAGTATATCTTTTTTAATGAGTAGTGGAAAATACTAAAATTTAGTAGAAAAATTCCTTTTCATCTAATTTATTTATACGGTAAAATAATAATATTAATTGATTTTAAAGTTTAGTTAGATCAAATTGTTATCAATCGATCCAATTTAGGTCATTGTAATCAATTTTATAGTGAAATTGGTTGGGAAAACATATAAAACTTTAAAACATTTTTACCTAAAAAACCCGCATTGTCAGATTAAATTAAAATTAAAACATTCCACTTATTTTTTATGGAATTATGAAAAATGGATTCCATATTTAGAATCATAATAATATATAATTTATAATAAAATTAACATTGTTTTTGATGAAATATACAAGTGAATGTAATTAAAAATATTTACAACGATTAAGGATAAAGTAAACATATAAAGGTACTAAACCATAACATTAATTACCAAAAAACAAATAAACTTGTTAAAAATACATTGGTGGGTCATATATAGGACATGTCTTACCTTGTATTGAATTTCTACCATTATTGGATCCAGATTATTTAAAAAATACATGGGTGGGTTTCCCCTTTTTCTTAAATATTGTAAGAGTGCCACTCTTCCTCTACTCTAAAAGGCCACCTATCCTCCCACTTCATCACACCTCCCAAGACACTTTGGATTGAACGAAGTCTACCTAAACAGCTCCCATTAATCCCTCAATTATACCATTAATCCAAAAAATTTATATTAATCAATTCATGGAATCACATTGGTTCAAACCAAAATGGGTTATCCAATGAAGATATAAAACCCTTCCTCAAGGTCCATTCTTTTATTTTTTTTCACCACCTCCTAAATATGTTTATTTCAGGATTATATAATAAAAAAGTATATCTAATTTTATGATATGTTTTTATATTACTAGTTTATTCTAATCATTGACACACAACCGTCTAATGGGAAACGAACATACTATTCGTGTACGGCGCACTACTGCCTAATGAAATGATGATTGTTCATTTTTTTCCTTTACCACCATTAAAGGTAGGTAATTAATATTGTAAAACTATTTATATGTTATATATGTGATATATAATGTTTCTTTCTACCTATTTATTACTTATATATCAAAACTCTTTATTCTATCTATTACGTTTAAACTTGATTACATTGTTTTTAGAAGTGTGGACTACTGCCCCCTCACAACGATGTGATTCATTCACATGATACATGGAATGTGTAATGTATATTTTTAGTTATAAATATGTGAAATAAAAAAAATATATGTTATATTCATTAAATAATTACCATTGTTTGAAATATAATATATAATATTTTCTTTATTTCATTTCACCAACATATATTTTGATAACATTATTCGTGGAAGTGTGGAATATCGCCTCCTCAACATAATGTGATTAATTTTAAATAAAAATATTATGTGTATATGTATAAATGATTAAATAAGAAGTTATTTAAGATATAATGATAATTTTGGGATGATTAATGTTACTTACTTTATTTACATAATGATCATTGAGAACTGGGAATGTTACTCATTAATATATATGACCTATCGTCTCCATGATTGTATCCTTGATTCATTTTTTCGAACATATTTAGTGATTGTGTTTAAAAATATAATTAATTCATAAATATGATAATTATTTGATGATTATTATTATTTATAAATTTATATAATTAACCCGTTGACGATAGTCATCAAACCAATGTTTTTTTAACACAGGAACCAAATTTTTTCAAAACCCCCTAGTTAAACATAAATTTTTATGAATAGTTGTATAAAACAAGGGAATAAGTGGATTAAAAGTGATAATAAACTAGAACAAATTTCTGAAAAAATTAATTAATTAGCATAAGTTAATTATCCATGAATATAATATAACATGATACATGTCAAACTCAAGGTATAAGAATTTCATCTAATTATTTTTTCGATGACATACATGCCCTATTCACTACTCAAAAATTTTATGTGGTGTTCATAATTACCATGAATGTATTTTATTACTCTTATACATAAATCAATGTGTATTTACATAATTTTGTTATTATATTTCTTTCATGGGGTTTCGGTTTCAATGGATAGAAAATTGGTAATGTAATTTATTCTCAATTTTTCCGCCATTGAGAACCCTTCCTTATTATACTCCGATACTTTTATATGAGGTGTATAAACTGCCATTTACATGTTATAAAAATAATCTCATTATTATGAATATATTTTATTGCTCTATTAAATTTTTAATTATGACATTGAGAATATGATTCAATGTTACCATGAGGTAAGATATTATTGAATCAATATTACCGTTTTTCGAGATTTTTTTATGATCACATTTTCACTAATGAAATTTTATAACCAATATTTCAAGAAAAACCATGAATTTTCTTATCCTCTGATTGATCATGACTTTTTTATGTGTTACTTAAATTTAACCCTCTTAATAACATAATATAATTAATAAAAAGTTTTTATGAAAATATTACCTTACCTCTCTATTCAATTAGAAAACTGTGTTCTTTCAAAATCAAGACTTCCAAAAATAGATTAGAAGAATATTTTTCTATTATCATATAATCTTCTAAATACATTTAATACTTTTTTTTATTTTAACAATGTTTTCATAGAAATATTCTTATTTATTTTTTAACAATTAATTTTTTAACCTTTTTACCATGAAAAACAAAATATATTTTTTTCTTGTATGAAAAGTACAGATTTAGCTAAGGTCATTTCTTTAATGATTCCTCTTCATTTTTTAAAGTTTAATTTTGAAAATAAAAATAAGAAATTATTTTCTATAAATTTTTTTTCAAAAGGATTCAAATATTCTATTATAATTTTTCGAGGAAAATGTTTTTCCATTTATTTTAAAGCTCCTCTTAACATTTTCAATGGAAAAAGGATTCAAAATACTTCCATTATTCCTTTATAAAATTTCATGATTATTTTCATGAAAATAGTTCTCCAAATTTATTATGTTTCATGAATGAATTTTTAATGGAGATATGATAATAACATCGTAAAGTGTTTTTTTGAAAAACATTTGACATTATTTTCAATATGAGATAACATACATTGGTGTAACACATGCCTTTTTGGAGAAATTATACAATGTTTCCATTCATATTATTTATTTGAATGGTTTATGTTTTATTTTATGGGGTTTGTAAAATCCATTTATCTATCATGAGTTATATTATTATGAAACCTACTTCCCTTCACAGGTCGTGCTTTAATGGAATGATTATGAAACATGTCTCTTTTCCATAGGCTATGATATTATTACGTGTTTATGAATCCAATTTAATTTCCCAGGTTATGATGTCATTGTTTAATATTTAGAGATCATGTATGTATTATTTAATTATGATATGGGTGTGACCAATACCTCCCACCGATTCATTGGGTAATGATAAATGTTATAATAGAACAAATGGTACACAAGATGGAATCCCAAGCCTGAAACAATAGGGTACACTAGATGACATCCCATGACCAAAACAAGAGTGCACATGAGGGGGAATCCGAAGATCAAAACAAGAGGGTACATGGGAGGAAATTACAAGCATTAAATAGGAGGGTACCCAGGAGGTAATCCCATGTCTGAAGTAGGAACATGGGTGATCAACCCAAGCCAAACATGTTACAAATGTCTTGGATGGCTGGCTTAAAATATAGTTTTTATATAATTATGTTTCTACCATAGTTAAAAGTCTTGTTCTTATTTAATGATTTCAGGTATCATGTTCTTTATTTATTTATGATCCATGTATTATAATCGGAAAAAAAATTATTCAAAGATTCATGTTTATGATTTTTGATACATAGCGTATGATCTTCTAATGATCATGATCAAATTATCAGACAATTACATTCATGATATACTTATGAATTTCCATTATTTAACTTTATTAGCCAGTTGATATCACCACTTTTTTAGGTATCCTTTCTCTATGTTATGAAGAATGGTTTTTTTATTAGAAATACTACAAGGTGGAATTTTTTGGGAAACATTGAAGATATTTCACCGAGTTATGAGATCTTGGTTGCATGTTTCCAAAAGAAGTAAACTAATACAGTCTTTAGAAATATATTTTTATATTGTTTTATATATTCCCTAAAATTGTTGTAATTTATATGTATCTTATGAGTATGTCATTATAATATTGAATATCTTGTACCTCTTGAGAGGCTAAATTTTTCTTCAGGAAAATCATCCCCTAATGTCCTCTAATTCTAATGGAATTTATTTCTAGTATTTGATTTCCTGGGGATGTTGTTTAATGCCAACAATACTTCGACTATTATAAAGACAAAGGGTTATAGTGGGGTGTTCAAAATGGAGACTATTTCATTAGTCCTTGGTTTTCAGATGGTAGTAATTGTTTTGGTCCATGAGATTAATTTCTATCGATGATATATGACTATTGAAACATAAAATGATAATTATAAAATGGAGTATCTAAAATTGTTATATTGAAATTCAAGTTACAGTTGTGGTTTGGGTAAGAAATGTGTTATTACAGACTTCGAGGAGTAATTTTTCTGATCATCAAGGTTTTAGGAGGTGATTTTTACATAACATGCATTAGGATAAGACATGCCACTAAAATTTCATTTCTTGGATAAAATTTAAATGAATTTTAAAAAAAATTATATATCATTGAGATAGTTTTTGCACTGTTAATTAATTTTAATTGGGATAACTATTTATGGTGTTTTTGTGTTTTGTCAATCCTTCAATTCCTAAGGAGAAATACCATAAATGTTGTATAATTATTTTTATAGAAAATATAACTATGAATCAAACATTTTAACTGGTAATAGGAATATTTTTAAAATTTCATTGCGCCTAAACCACTGGTGAAAAATCAATATGTATAGAGTATTGTGAAATCATCTCAAGATGTTGATTGAGGTAATCAAAATGATGAACATAAGAAATTGGATTGTTCATTACAATTTTTGAAGAATAATCCATGAATTTTTCATGGGGATAATAAACCAGTAAAATTATAATTATGGATAAACCAAATGAATATAATCTTCAGTTTTCTTAGCACACTGGCTTAGATGATGATTAGTGTAGAAACATATATGTTGTAAGACCTTGTATTAAATTGGAAATATTTATATTTACATGATAAATTTGACTAGGGAAATATGTTTTGGTGGGGGATTTGAAATATTTTTCAATAAACAATTATATTCCCAGACATTAAAAATATTAAGAACCAGAAATATAATCCACATAAAGAAAGAAAACATCTTTATGAATAAATATATATAAATGTTTACGAACTTGGTTCATTTTTTCTCGGTGGTAGCTGTTAGTGTTTCCTTGAAGGTATAAATCATTATATTTTATTTATGACTAGATATTTGATCCAAGAAAACTCATCTCTGTATTATGTATTTTAGATAAATGGATAATTGTTTTACAGTTCCCAAAAGAGATCTTATTGGTGAATTCGTTCATGTTAGTATATTTATTCCCTTGGGGATTGGTTTTAACTGTAGTGATGGAAATATGAGAATACGTTTCATCAATTCACATGGAAATATCACACCCAAGATACAAAATACAAAAAACTATTAAATTTTTCTATAATATTTGATATAAAAAAGGCTATTTTTAGTGTCGGTCATTGACACAAAGAAGGAAATAATGTACTACACCACCATTAAATTTCCACCAATATGGAAAGATAGGCCTTTTCAAAATGTAATTTAATAATTTATAAAATGAGTGGGTGGAACATGCTCGAAACAACCTTTGAAATTGTATTATTGGATGTAAAAGTACAATTAGAGTAGTGAGTCCACAAACATAGATAACCTAGGATATTTCTGAGAACACTTTAGATGTTATGTCTTCTACTAAGCATGGAAGAAGTATCTATTCACAAAAATCATTATTATATATTTATGGATAAGATAATTCAACTATAATTGAGTAAACCATTACCTCAAAAAACTTATTAATAGCTTTAAAACCCATACTTGTCTCCCTATTGATGGGATTAATATTAATTTAATTTTATTCCATTATGTGTTTTAAATTTGTAAAAATGAATTCCATATTTTTAATCCCATGGTCATAATTTAGTAAATATGTCCTTTTTTTGGCCAATATGAAATGTGACATTAGTAATTTTTTTACCATGTTAAAGGGTAAATTGGGTAATTTAGGTTTAATATTTTTAATGACGACAATAAAATGACCCAAAATCTTTCTAAACTTTTATTGGATGAATTTAATTCTCACCATAACACATAATATTTTAAATTTAAATATTTAAATTACACTTCTCCATTAAATTGTCTTTGATATTATTAAAATCAAAAGGAGGGAGAAAATATCTCACTCTAACACATATTAAGAGTAATATTTCTAAAATGGGGTAAAATTGAAGATATGATCAACTATAAATATTCTTGTCAAATATAAATCGTTTTCATACATGTTGGTATATTATTTTTAATTTTTATTTATTAAATAAGAAGCATATATATTTACACAATGAATATAGAAAAATTAGTCAATTAATGAAAAAATCTATTATGAAATATTAACACATTTCAAAGAAAAAAATATAAAAAATTCAATTTATTCATGAAATTTAATGGTTTATTAAATTATTTTTTTGAAGTTATCATGTTTTATTTGTTTTTATAAAGTCAATGTAACCAATAGTGTCAAAATTGTCAAAAATTACATTTAAAGATAATAATAATTTATTAAAGTTTTTAAAAATCATAAAAATAAAATATAAGGGAAAATGGGATAAATTATTTTCTTAAATATAATAAATTGACATTTTTTCCAATTCAAAATTTATATGTTAAAAATAAAACATTTTAATACTGAAAATTTTAATACCATAATTAAAATGAAAATTATGTTTATGAGCATTAATGAAAATGATAAGGTTGAAAATGATGAAAAAACATGTCTAAGAGATTTTTCATGATGATATTAAAAACATATAATATATTTTAATCTATTAAATAACGTTTTAGAGGTATTTTTATTTAGATTGAATTTATTATAAGTAATATTTTGAGAAATTCCAAATTTACCCCTCCACTATCTTAAAAAAGGCACATATTCTACTCTTTTCTTCACTATTAAAAACCTATATGTATATTCCATACTATTTTATAATAATCTCTCAATATTCATAACATTATCCTAGAATACTTATATTTTGTATAAATAAAACCAAATACATCCTCTAGTGCAAACCAAAAGGAGATACCTTAAGAAGAGGTAACATTCATCAATAAACATTATATTATTTATACAATAAACCCCTTCAATTATTTTTATTTCATGTTTTATTGTTAAAAAATATGTTTAAAATAATAATATTTTATGGTTAGTGATACTACCTACAAATTCACAAACTTTAATCAAATGAGATACACAATAATTGTTTGTGTGTACAATGAACTACCGCCTAATGAACCAAGGTCATTCATTATTACAGTACCACCATTAATGGTTTGTATAATGATATATATTTTTTATAATATATATATTATAATTTTTTATTATTATTTAATTGATATATCAATCATACAGTCAATCCTTCCATTTTCTGTGAATACGGTAATACTATTCATGTATACGAAGAACTACAGCCTTAAGAAGCGATGGGATTCATCCATTATTTATATTGAATGTAATATGGATGGTTTTAAAATAAATATGTGATATATAATAAATGGAAACTATTTTTTAATTATAATTTATAATAAAATTTTGTTTAGATTAATATGAAATGATAATTATAACAACTTTAATGCATACGTACAACCTATCGTATCCATGAACTATGTAATTTATTTTCTACCATTAAATATTATGAATAAAAATAAGTACATATATAATGAATATATGTGTTCTTTATGTCTTGTATTTTATTATTTAGATGATTAAATTATGATATAATTATGAGGACCAATAATTACAAGTCAACACATGTATGAGAAAAAAAGGAATTCATACACAAAAGATAAATGAAATAGGAAATTGTTAATATGAGAATAACATAAAGTCATAATTAAATCATATATGGTATTATCTATATGAATATGGGTCTATGGTAGATTTATAATAAACTTATATTTGTTATAATTTTTTTGAACATGTGTGAAGGTAGTCATGACTTTAGGTAAGGAGATTTATAGTCTCACATTGTTTTTTGAAAGAATTATGCCATGTTCACAATTCGTTTATTTTTTGTGGTATATTTACTATGAATGGATTTAATCTATGATAATTATCACTATATTTATTTGTTTTTACATATCCATTTTATTATCACTCTTTCTTTGGGGTTGTAGTTAAAAAGGTACCAAATTGGTAAGGTAATTTTTTCTTAATTTTCCTTCTATGACACACATGTTTTTATATGAACCAATATTATTTTAAGAAAATTATATACTACCCTTTGACAGTTTTTTATCATGAATCACGTTATTTTCACTACATTACATGTACCATGAAATGTCATTCTCTATTTGGTCTACATTTTTTATTGAAAACCCATGTTTTATAAAAATGTTTCAAAAAATGTTTTAAATTATCATTTAATAATTTTCATGGAAAATGATAAAAAATAGGTTTAAAATTGTTTTATAAGATTTATTTATATGTTTTCAATGTTATTTTAAATAAAAAATGCTTGATAATTGCTTTATTATTTGAAGTGTTTTTTTCAATCTGGATAGGATATTTTTTTCTCAGCAAATGGTTTATAAAGATATTTCAAAATTGTTTTCCATCTAAGATGAAATATATTGGTGTTAATCATTCTTTATAGGGGACATATCTAAAGGATAACATTCATATTATTTGGCTGAATGGTTTATGTTTTGATGTAATGTTTTTTATGAAACCCAATACTTTTCAATGTGATATTCTATGATAAAATGGTTATAAAAATATTTATTTACATGATATCTAATGTTTTTAATGATTTATGATCATGTGGAATATAAATTTAGAATTTTACAATGTGATGGGTGGCCTATATCTCCATACAATTAATTGGGTGAGGATGGATAACTCATATGTTATTTATGAACCAGATTTTATGTTCAAAATTCCTTATGTGGACCTAGATTTCTTGATGATATCTTTGTGAAAGTGCATACTTTCTTTCCCTTAACATAACTAGTGATCCTATTTCTATTAATACATGTTCATAAAGTTTCAATTATAAGTTTATAGCACAATTTTATGTTTTATGTAAATGTTATGAATTCATGAATTTTGTTCATTAATTCCCCTTTGATTTATTTCTTATGAACTAACAATATTTATTCCATGAATAATGTATATGATCTATGACATGCATGATATAGTCTCCATATTTTATTCTTATGTTCTCATAACCTTATGTTATTCTTACAAATCTCATGTGTTTACTAAAAATCCTGAATTCCTTCTCACATTTTCAAAACAAATTTATAATAACAATAAGTTTATTATTAATTTACAAGAGAACCATATTCATATGTATAATATATTATATTATTTACTCCGGACTTTATGTTATTCTCATGTTTACAATATCATGTTTTAGTTAACTTTTGGGTAATAATCACTTGGATTGTCATATAAGTTTTGACTTGTAATTATTGGTCCTCATAATTAGATCATTATTTAATTATATAATAAATTAACTTAATCATATAAATAAAAAATATATTTAGTATATATGTTTTTATGTTTTTTCAAAAAATATAATGGTATAAAATAAATTACAAAGTTCATGAAGTTGCTACACCGTAAGTATGAATGCAAGCTGTTTTAATTTTCTTTACAAAATAAAATAAACAAAAGTGTATTATATATTATAATTCCTGAATGATTTGTTATTTCATATATATCACATATGTCCAATAAAACCATCTGTAACACATTTAATGTAAATCATGGATGAATCACATTGCTTCCTGAGGCAGTTGTTCATTGTATACACGAATGGTATTATCATATTCACACAAAATGGAAAGAATGAATATATTGTTTATATAAAAATGAAATAATCATAAAAAATTATGAATAATATATATATATATATAATACAAACAATAATATATCATTATTAAAACCATTATTGGTGGTAATTGAAGAACGAACGACCTTGGTTCACAAGGTGGTAGTTCATCATACACACAAACAATAAATGTGTATCTCATTTGAAGAAAGTGAGTGAAGTTATAGGCAGTAACATTAAAAAAATTAGTATATTAAATACTTTGGTTGATATTTAAATATTATATAAAAATAATTGAAGGGATTATTGGTAGAAATAAACCAAAATATTTATTAATGTATGTTACCAATTCTTTAGGTATCTCTTTTTGGTTTGCACTAGAGGTTGTCCTTGGTTTGATTTATAAAATGTATAAGGATTCTAGGATAAATAGATAGAATTTGGGAGAATAATTTTGAAATTGGATGGCTTAGAAAAATAGGTTTTTGAGAGTGATGAAAAGATAAGAATATGTTTCTTCTTTTAAGAGAGTGGATGAGTGGAATTTGTCAAGATATTAATTATCATAAATTAAATCTAAATAAATATACCTTCAAGAAGAATTTTCATATATTAAAATATATTATATGGTTATAATATCATTATCCAAAAAATTTTGGTGTCATTTTAAACCTTATCATTTTGATTAATCCTTAGCTAATAAATTTTATGTTTAATAATGGTAATAAATTCCCCAATATTAAAAGGGGTAATTTTTACATATAATGTTTTAATTAGAGAAAAATGATCAATTTAATATATTATATAACATAATTTTTTCCATTATTTCTTATTTTTAATTTTTATGATTTTTATACAATTTAATAAATTATTATTTTCTTTAATTATCAGTTGTGTCAATTTTGACACTATTAGTTACATTGGCATTATAAAAAATAAATAAAACATTATAAATTCAAAAAAAATTCTTTAATAAACCTATAATATGTAATATTGACGTATAAATGTCTTGGATAAATTTAATTAATTAAATTGTTTTTTCCTTGAAATTTCTTGATATCAATTATTTGATTTTTTTCATTAATTGACTAATTATTGTGTCATCGTCATGTAATTACTTATAATTCTTATTTAATCACTAAAAATTTAAATTGAAATACCAATATATATATAGTTTATATTTTATTATAATATTTTTAATCACAAATATCTTCAATTTTATCCCATATTAAAAATATTATTATTATTAAAAATAAGAGTGGGATATTTTCTCAGTCTCTTTGATTTTAATAATATATAGGTCAATTTTTATGGACAAGTGAAAATTAAAAAAATAAAATTCAAAGATTTCATGTTATGGTTAGAATTAAATTCATACAATAAAGTTATATAATGTTTTGGGGTAATTTAATAGTCCTCATCGAATTTTTTAAACTAAATTACCCATTTAAACTTTTACCATGGTAAAATAGTTACTAATGTTACATTTCATATTTTTCAAAAATTAAAGAGACATTTTAATAAATTTTTACAATAGGATTAAAAATATGGAATCAATTTTTAAAAATTTATAACACACAATAGACAAAAATTAAATTAAAATTAATCCCATCAATGGGGTAATAAAGCTGGGTTTTAATATAAAAATGTTCAAAAGTTGAACTATTTCTATATGAAAATTTAGTTTGAAAAATATTTCAGTGAGGTAAATTATATTAATGGTATTATAATTTACCTTCTTTTACATTAAAACCAATTAGAAGTTTCATTTAAGATTATATAATATTTAAAAGAGAAGTAATTTTTAATTTAAAATTCTATATTTATAATAATTCACCAAAAAAATGAGACTTATGAGAAAATACTAAATATTTAACCAAAGTAAATTATGATATTCCTCTATAAAAAATGAATATTATTATATCATATAAAATTTACTAATGTTTTAAAATTTAGATTGAAAATATTTTTTCTATTAAATGATTGAAAATTTACATTTTTGAAAAATACATGTCATGCTTACAAATGGATTTTATCTTATATTATGCATATAAGACATATTGGATAAAGCATAAAATGCGAATAAATAATATATAAATTTTATTAATATCATTCAAAAATAGTGATAATTTAATATATTATTAAAAAGCACCTTCATGGGATTAAAAATACTGGTTCATAAAAACACATCATTTATTTTCAATTGTGTTTTATCTTCATTTATAATTAATTAGTAACCCAAGAATTTATTTCATAATTCAGTAAATCCTATTAATTCATGTATTTATAGTAGCTAGTTTATAGATTCCATGATAACTAGTATATTTTTTGATAAAACATAGTCGTGTGTATAACAAAAGCTATGAAAATAATGCATTGATTTGTGCAATATAGTCTAAAAAAGTCTGGAATGTAGGAAAAGTAAAAATATGTGGTGCACGTATGAAAAGTTTGAGAATAAATCCTACTTGACATGGGGCAGTGTACAACTCAACCCATATTTGAATTTTAATTTATTTGAAATAAAATCATAAAAAAAATTTATCATACATTCTACACCCCCATAAAATGACTACCACCCTCAACATTTTTATCGGGTCATCAATGTTTTAATACATGTATGATACATTAATTGAAACAAACACTATAAAAATGAATAATAAAACAACTATTAAAATTAGAATGTTTTAATCCTAACAATTACCCAATGTAACTCATAACTAGGATTATATATAGGGGATGATAGGTGTAAAGTGAAAAAATGGAAAAAGATGAGAAAACTAACTATCAATGTTTGAGAGAGGGCGATAGAGAACATAGACATTATAATGTCAAACATCACAAAACGATAAATTTATGATGATTTAAGGGACCATCTGATTTAGTAGAAATGAAGTTAAAAGGATATAATTTTTTATTTAAGATAATTTTCCTATTGATGAATATTTTTTATAAGAAGATATATTTATTTGATTTTGTTCCTGTTAATAAGAATAATATCACCCTTTGGTTCTTCCTTGAACAATTTAAAATTTATATCTTACTCCAATAAATTAAGGTGAATTTGTTATCACTAAGTAACTAATGGTTTATAAGACCTATAGATATAATAATATGTCATTCCATATATATTTAGGTGTAGTCAAAACAAAATTGTTTGCGCTGGTTATCTAATATGCCTAGATAACCATATTGAAAAACATTAATCTCTAAAACATCATTCAAAGGTAATCATAATCCTTTTCAAAAACTGTTATCTTTTTGACCCTTCTAATAGATAAAAAAATTCTTTTATAAATAATTTCAATAAATTCTTCAAAATCAGATTAACGGTAATCCCCCATATATTATAATCCTCATCTTGTCTCTCACATACCAAACATATCATTACTTTTATTGCATATTCTTTTAATATATTTTAATAACATTAGTTACCAAAACTTTTTATTTAAAACATTAACAGTTATTTATTATTAATACAAATTAGTATATATATTATTTAATTATATAAATGTTGTAATGTCCCTCCATGAATGACTAACCATTATTTTTTACAAGTCATTAATCAATTCTATGTACTATCCAATTTAATTTATCTAAAAAAATAATCTCATTATTCCAACATTAATATCTCAATATCTGGAACATATTTAGGGTTTCCTTTTCCTTAATAATTCATTTTAAATTAAGTATAATTTTTTTCATTAAATCAATTTTTGATGTCATAAAAAAGATTGTAAATACACATTCATATCCGTAATGTTTTTTTATAAATATTCCTTTTATATTTCTTAATTCAGAAAATACTATATTATAATTATGGTACATAAAAAAATATTTTATCTTAATTTATTCTAAATCAATTGACAAATCTTTACAAATTTTTTTCTTTAAAATTTTATTTGTAGCCTCTCCACTATCATCAATAAAAAAATTACTCATATAAACCCACTGATTTTGTTAATGAAATTTTCTAATAGGATATAAATTTTCATAATTCCAAAAATTATTACAATATAAAACATTCATCCATTGAAAGTACCTTAGGGAGACCAATATTTTCATCAATTGTGTTAACCAAATTACTCGTTTTTTGTTTGTAGATAACATCCTTGTGTCATTACTTTCAACAAAAAAAGAATATTCTTGTTCCTATAAGACATTCACATGTGTGTTTATTCCCACAATATAAACACATAGGAAAATAAATCTTCTTCCCATGTGGTCTCCACTACCTAAAATCTCATTTATATGTCTCCTCCTCTTATTTGTGGAGTTTGAGACTTGTTTTTTTATACATTGTTAATCACGTAACATGAAAACTAGTTAGGCATAGTCATAAAATCATTCACTCTAGTCATAATCCCATTTGGCAACACATTATTATTTTTTTCTCACATTTAGAATTAACACATTAAATTCATGTTCTATCCATCTACTAAAACAAAAAGCATAGTGTGAGAATAACTAATAATAGTAGAAAACCACACATGAATAGGAAATTACTTATAAATTTTAAATACATAACACCTTATATTTAACTTATATTATACATTACCATTAAAAACACCAAAATTATAACCTAGACAGATCATTACAGGTATCAGTAAGGTTTTATCATCATATTTTCCAAAGTATTACTATTAATTTTCTCTGATACAAACTATAAATAACCATAACTTTCACATACATATGATATATTTTTTAAGATTACTATCAATTTCATTACATAAACACATACCCAAGGACCATAATAGTTTATATTTGGAGAAATATAACACATTATTCTAATTTGGTAAAATATCATCAAAATATCCCATAATGATCTTCACCATTTGTATTGTTTCAAAATAATATTTTTTATAACATTGGGAAATGATACCTGTGAAAGGGTGATATCATATTATCAATAAAGGTAAAAATGAGATATAAATAAGAATAATATATGGTTATGATAAAATAATAATAACATTTGGATATTATACAATTCATTTTAAGGATATTATACATGAGTAATAGAATAAATATTGGAAATTCTATAAGACATGAATCATAAAGGAATAAAATTTCACAATTCATGTGGTCGTGACATTAACATAACACATGAAATTATGTCATAAAAATAAATTTATAACATTGTGAACATGTATAAATAGAAACAGGTTAACTCATTCTGTTTTGGATATGAAATCATGTCCCTTATAAACCTATGGACATGAAAACTTGGTCTACATATAAATCTATGGTCATTAAAAGAAGGATAAAACATATAATTGTGGAAAATAAATTAGTTTCAAACAAAACAAATAAAACCCCTTACTTATACATCCTCACCCAATGCATTATAGGGAGATATATGTCCCACATGTCACATAATTTAATAATCAATATATTTTCTATAGGATCATAAATCATTCATCATGTTCGAAATCATGAAAAGAAATGGTTTTCATAAATTTTTTTTCATATAATATATAAATGAAATGTAACACAATTCATGAACATAAATCCATCCAAAAAACCATTTAGTGAAATAATACGATTATTATCCTTATATAATATCCCCATGTATGCGTGAGTAACATCAATAGATGTCATCATAGATGTAAAATAATTTTGACCAATATTTTTAAATCATTTCTTGAAGAAAATATCCTTTCCACTTTAAGAATGATTTTTAAATCATAATTTTTTTAAAAAAACTATTATTTAAAATAACAATAAAAATACAAATTAATATTTTAAGACCATTCTAAATATATTTTTAATCATTTTCCATGAATATGCTCAAATGATAATTTAAAATACTTTTTTAAAACCTTTTAAGAAAATATGGTTTTCGAATAAGAATTTTTTTAAAGAAATAGGTAAAAACATTAAAAAAAACATATAATATCATTAAAAAATGATATACATGATAAAACATGAAAATGGTAACTATATATACCCTGTAAAAGAATATAGGTGCATAAAATAACTTGTGTCCAAAACACAGAAAATTGAGAACATATTACCTTACCAATTTGGTATCTTTTTAACTATAAATCGAAAAAAATGAGAGATCATAAAATATATATGATAATTTTAATAAATATATGAATATTTATCTTATATTACATTCATGGGAAACATATACCCCACAAAAATAATTGAGTGGTGAATATGGAAAATGTCTCATAGAAATAAATGTGAGACTTGAAATCCTTTTACCTTTAGTATTGACTTCATTAATTCACATGAAAATCATGTGAATACCTTAATAATTTATTCTCTAAAAACATTATAATAACATGAATTACCAAAAATCCTTATTAAAAAACGATTTTTTTTACTTTTTCCAAATATTTTTGGATATATTCCTTAAATTAAAAAAATATTGTAAACACCACCCATGATAGCCAACACAACATTGTTAAAAAATCACTAATCAGCTCAAAAATAATCAATATCATCTAATTTAGTTATTTATATCTTCATTTACATATCTAAATAATATTAACACATCATTTAGAAAATATTAATGGTTATCTTCCCTTTATCAAAGTATCACTTTTCTATTAAATCACAGTTTTTGTTAAACAACACCATTTAATGTATTTATTTTTAAATCCATAATGAAAAATGTACTTCCTGATTCAAAATTATTAAACTCCATTACATATATACATCAATCATTTAACGTTATTCTGAAAAAATTTAATAGGCATTATAATAATATATTTTAATAACTATTTTCTTTTACATAAGATATGAATCATGTATTAGCATTAATCGAAATCAATCCAATCATGCTTATAAATAATAAAATTAGAAAAGAACATACCTTTCATTTTTTATTTGTATCCTCTTTATTAATAGAGGAAAATGAATTACATATTTAATAATAAAGATTTACATTATCATATTTCCACCAATCACACATAAAAAATTTAACTATCAATAATAACATAGTGAGTCAAATATTCACATCCATTTAATTCCTCACAAACATTGTTCATTTTTGTTCCAGCCATAGTCTAAGACCAAAAAATAGACTGTGAGATAAACTAATCATAGTGGAAAACCACATAGTCATGAAAAATAACATTTAGGAATTATGAAGAATTAAATTATTATTCTTTAATATATGACACTATACGTTTAACATCAGTCTTTTATATTCATCATCTATTTAAATCCGCCGTTATGGTTAGTAAAGATTTTGTATATTTCCAAATAAAATCGGTCAAGAGTGTCAAAATAGGTGCGTAGCAAGACCTATTATTGTGCACTAGTTTTATCTCAAGGAATCCTCAATACAATATTTTCAGAGTTATTATACCTATGTACATTTTGTTAAAGATAAATATACTTGTGGTAACCAAATAAAGATATATTAATGGGAAACCACTTGAACTCTCCTATATCAAAACTCAAAGACATTTTCCAATAGATTAACTCTTTCTTTGAGTTATCCTTAGAGAATTACAAAGACATAAAAATTGAAATATATTATGGATATCACTTAATATTTCTCAGTGTAGTTTCTAAATGATGACTAAACCATTTATTTGATATCTACTATAGAGAAACACACATAAAATTCATGGTTTTTACCTCAATTTAGATGAATATTCATCACATTAATAAAGTAAATGATTGAGGACAATAAGAGTTTTGTTTCTTTGGAAATTTTTTAAAAAATCTTTTTTCATGGTGAATAATATTCATTGTTTACAATAAATATATTTCCAATTATTTTTCCAACTTAAAACCATTCTTCATAACATATGGAAAGTAATCATAATAAAAACATACATTATATGCTCAATAAGGGTACGTAAAGGAGATTCATAGCCATAAATTGAGTATATGTGTAAGAGAACATGAGTATTATATTCTATTACCATACACTACATATAAGAAATCATATACACGAGTGATGAAATAAATATTTTCCATTAAAAATATGTGAACCATAAGGGTGATAAATCATTATAAATCTATAATGATCATTAAGATCGCTTCATAAAATCATGTAACCATCATTAATGTAGAGAACTATGTAATGTGTCATGTTTTACAAACAAGACCATCAATATAGTGGATTAGGACAAAGTCATTTCCCATTATGGATAACAAAACACCTCTTTCTCATTATTGATTGGGACATGCGTATATCACATTATGGATCTAGACACACCTGTTTCCCATTGTTGATCAAGACACAATTGTCTCCCACTTTGGATTACAACACACATATTTAAGTTTTTTGGATCAATAATAGTGAACCTCTTCCCATAATTATCTCATGATATATAAATATTTAACAAATGTATAGAATGGAGACATATGTCCAACCCGTTACATAATGAAATCAAATATATATGAGCCACAAGATCATAAAAATTAATCATATCATTACCCATGAAATGAAATGGGTAAACTAATAATTTCCAAATATCATAAACTAGGTAAAGGTTATAGGTTTCATGATTATTTCATCATATATTAACACATTAAAGGAAGCACCTTCAAAAAGTTTTTTTATAATAGTATAACGTATGGAATAGAAATGGGTTTGAGAAAAATATTTTCCTGATAAACATAAACCATTTAGAGAAATAATGATAATTGTGTCTTTATCTGATATATCTATTAAACCAGAAACCATATCAAATGTTATCATCTTAGATGGATATAGATTTTTAAAGAGTACTGGGAAAATTTCTTAAGAAAAATAAACATTCACTGAAAACCACTTTTTAGGGAATACAATATCTTAAAATAAAATTTTTTAAACCTATTTGAAAAATTATAAAATAAAAAACAAAAATCATTTAAAACCTTTCTTTTGAAAAATTTTCACCCCACTTTGAAAATACTTTTTAAATCATAAATAATTTTGAAAATAATTGTTTTTTAAAATTACCAATAAAACATATACACTAGATTTTAAATTAAATTTTAATCTCCTTTTAAAGAATACAAAATTGTTTAAATCATTTTTCTTGAGAATAATCTTAAAATATCACATAGAAATATTTTTTAATCATTTTAGGGGAATAATATATTGAATAAATCAAATTTTTGATCGAATATATAAATAATGTATAATTTTTTAAAATAATTTAATAATTATCTTAAGCCCCAAATAGTGGAAAAAATAGTACCAATACATGAATATATCATTACTGACCATTTTAGAATAAAATTCTTGATATTTCTTGATATATGGATCATAATATTTCATTAATGGATGCATAACCATAAATAATCTTGATAAACCATTGGATTATAATAATAAATTACTTACGGTTTCGTAACATTAAATATTAATACCCATGAACTAATAAAATTAAATTAATCTTAAATTATCATGAATATATGGATATCTATGATATAACTTGTAAAAGGTATGTATTTTGACATCATAAATGAACATAGGTGCATAAAATAACTTTGGTCTCAAGTTAGAAAAATTGAGGCAAAATTAACTTACTGATTTCGAATCTTTTGAACCATAACCACCCTGAAAGATAGTCCATAAAATGTTTACTAAAATAAAAATATATTTTATTATAATAATAATACAATAAATTCATTTTATTTATATACACAATAAAAAAAATGAGTTGTTAATAAGGTCTATGTCTCACAGAGACAAACATTAGACTTAACGTCTAATTACAACTTGAGTAAACTTTATACAATAAGATCCGTGACTGAATAACAACAATTAGAATTTTAAATATTTTAAGTTAAAAATAATTCATGATTTAAAATTTAATAGGGTATTATATACCCCACAAAATATGAATAAGTGGAAAATATAGCATATATCTAATATAAACAAAGGTTTGACGAGAGAACCCTTACCTTAAGCCATGACTTTGTTTTTATGAATTAAATCCTCCTTTATAAAAAGTTTAATCATATTAAAATTATACAAAAGGACTATATTATTTTATATCACGACATATATTATTATATCGTTACATCATATTACCCTTTTAATAAAAAAATTATGTCTAAGTGAAGTTTTATGTAATATACATTTCATTTTTTGTATATGTTTGGACTTGATATTCAAAGTAATCTTACATAGATGATTATTTACTTATTTTAAAAATTAAAAACATGAAATAAATATGTTATATATTAAATATAAACGTATTTATAATAATATTTAAAATATATAGATATGAAATGAAATAAACCATTCATTGAGGTGGTTGTCTATACACATGCACAAACACTCCTTCCATTTTCCTTATCAATTTTTAAATAAAGTAAATGATATATATATATAGACTATATTTCATATGAAATAATTATATAATATATATCATGTATTTTTGTTATAAAAATATTTAATACATTCCATTTAAAGTGTTAACAAGTCACATAACATTGAGGGGGCTGTAGTCCACATGTCCACAAACAAAGTAAGCGTTATCCCAAAAATTGGAATTTAGGATAGAATGTGATATATAATACTTAAATGGGAATAAAAAATCAAAAAAAAAATATATATAATACCAAAATATCATTTTCATTGTTATTAAGAACCTTAAATTATGGTAATGGAAGAAAAAATATCATCGATTCGCGAGACAACAATCTTTCATACATATAAACGTTTACTTTATTTCAAATTTGGTGGATAAATTTGAAGGTGTTGGTCCAAAACATAACATAAAAACTTATCAGAATAATTATTATAATTTTTTAATTATATAATTATTTAATAAGAATATTTTTTTTGTTGTGGATAATGAAATAAAACATAAGTTCTTATTGATGGATGTTACCTCTTCTTTGGGTAACTCACTCTTGTTAGCACCAAAGGGATTCCTTAATTGGATTTTTCAAAAAGAAAGGATTATAGGATGAATGGAGGGTTGTTGGGTGATTATTTGATCATTTTTTTGGGGGAGGAAAATCTATTTAGTGGTGTAAATATAGGGGAATAGTTGGTGGACTTTTATAAGTGTCAAAAAGGACATACGAGGTATTTTTTGAAATGTATTATACATTACCCATATTTTATTTGTCCCATAAGGGTATAAAATTTACCATTAAAAATAATTATAGGCGTAATGGTATAAATAAAGACAATAAATAATTTCTATATAAGTTCATGTTCGTTTTAAACCTTATATTCTATGTTTAGAAATTATTTAAGCTCATTTTCCCTTAATCAATGTAATCAAATTTATCTTCTTTCACCGACAGCTTCGGTAAAGAAACTAATTTTAAGTTACTATAAAATATAACATATTATAATTAAAAATGTTGAATTAGTTTTTCAAAATTCCAATCACATAATTTGAACAAATTAATTTAATCGAATCTCATAGATAGGGCGAAAGAACATGTGTTTAAAGAAAAAATGTTCAAAATATTAAAATGTTTTTTATATAGAATTTCAAATTGAAATTGGATCCCATGAAATAAAATTAGAATAAATGATGTATTATTGATATAATTATTCTTTAAACACTATTTAAAATATTGTGTAAATATATAAAGAAGTTATTTGAAAAGTAGTTTACTAATAAAATGTAGTGTTTTCACTATTCATCAAAATATGAATCTTCTAAGAAAAAATACCAAAAAATTCAAAGATTAAAATTTAAAATTACTATTTTAAAATTTTATGGTTATTTTTTCTAGTAATACTTCTAAATGTGTCATAAATAATATTTACAATTGATTATCCATTAAATTTTGGTAAAATTGTAATTTATAAAAATATTTCTATCTTTTTGTGTTAAATTGAATTATTTTTATATATTATATAAAAAGCACATAAGATCATTTTCAAATAGTTTATGAATATATATATATATATATTAGTAATATAATTTATTAAAAGTGGGACAATTAATTTATTTAGGTACAAAGTGTTCAATTTCATAAATATAGTTTTCCAAAAAATAGATTTCTAATATTTTTTAAATGGTTTTTATTTTTATTTATAGCAATATTTCCAAAAATAATAATTCTTATATAAATGTATGAATAATATTTTTTATAATTAATTAATATTATTCAAAACTAATTTTCCAACAGCTAGGTGATAAATATTTTAATAGTAATATTAATAGTATATTATTATTTGGTAAAACTTTTTATTCCATGTCAATTAAGTTATAGAACTATTAATTATGTATAATCAAATCCAAACCTAGTATTTCATGTACCACAATCTAATCGAAATATTTCATTTTGCACAATATTAACATAGAGATACGTATAAATAATGCATAACTTTGGGTAGTGTTCAATTAAATCCATCAATGTAATTTAACTTATTCGAAAATAATTGATTCATAAAATCATTATGTGTTAAAAAAAATGCCTAATATGGTATATTATTGTAAATTATAGTATATAAGGTAAACAATATATCCATAAAAGTGGTTTTGGTTATCTTTAAAGTAATTTTAAAACATCATATTCTCATTTTACCCCATGGTAAATTCATTTTTACCTTAATCATGGTAATTATTTTTTCTTCATTTCACTTTTCATTACTGTAAAAAATTAAGATGGAAATATTAGATAGTATAAATTATCATGATTCAAAATATGGAATCAATTTTAACTAAATTGAATTCACTAACGTGGTTGAATCCAAGTTAATATTTAACCACATATGTTATGAAATTGAGATTTTCCAATGAGAAAATTCACATATTTATATAACCTTGTAACATCCATATTTATTATGAAACTAATTAAAATGTCCTAAATTCGTTAAATTTTAATATAATTGAACAAATTTTACTTTAAAATTATTATAAAATATAATTTAACATTTAAAACAATTTTGGTAAAGGCATTGGTCATTAAAAATGAGTAATTTTCATTATTCATCAGAAAATTAATATTTTAGAATATTCTCACCCAAATATAATTATCACATGTAAATTTAAAAAATAAAAATAAATTTACTAAATGTATTGAAAAATAATTTAAAATTATGTGTGCAATGAGAGACTAAACTATCTTTTAGTATATTACAGTTTTTTACAAAGAATATCTTTTTATTTCAATGATTAAAATAAAATTTATAATAAATATATTGTAATGGAATTTATTTTAATCATATGTGAAAAAATAATTATCAAAATATGGTTATTAATATTCATACATATTTTATTAATGTCTATGTTATGATGGTCATGTAATAATAATAATATTTTAATATATTATTTTGTCTCATTCAAACGAAGTGTTTTTTTCATTGCAAGATATCTAAGAGATTGAGTTTATTTAAGAAAAATATATTATATAGAATTGGGGTGTTAAATTATTTTATAATATTGGTTTTTGTGTCATATACTCTATTGAATATAGTTTTAATATTTTAAAATATAGTGGTTTTACACTTTGTATATGTACTGGGCTACAAAAGTGATTCACCTTCGATACACACCCAGTGCACTCAGGTACAATATAATGTAAACATTTGTGGGATAGAGTACACTAGAACATGATAAAGTACATAGGAATACAAATTATTAAGAAATAAACATCATGTATATTACCAGTTGTTTAATTACATATGCTCCCTCATTCAGTTACAAGAGATATTGATTTCTAAATACATACCTTTCTCACCATAAATTTAATGAGTTTATTTTAACAAAATACTAAAACCACAATTTTTTTTACAATATCTAAAATATGAATTTGAAAACATTGAACTAAATATGATATCTATTTTGAGAGTTTTTTAACATTTGATACCTTTGGATTAGTATGTGATTCACCTTGATTTCTCAAACTAAATATGAATTCTGTTATGCATTGTTGTTATACTCACCTAGATTTCTCAAAATATGAACCATGATAGACACCGAAATGAGAAAATGATGGAACAACATTATGTTGAGTTCTTGATGAGGCCACATCTGTCATCATTAAACAGGTATTATAATCCACTTATTTCTGAATAATGGATCAGTTCCACTAAAAAGATATTTTCCATTATCCAATTTTCAAAATATTAAAATTTAATTTTTTATTTTTATAAGTGAGAAGGGGAATAAGATCATTGGAAGACTCAATTCACGAATATGTGACAATAAAACAAAATAGACTCAATGAAATGGGACGAGTTCAAGAAAATATTTTTTAATAATTACAATCCTCATATTCTTCATATGAATATTGAAAAGTAATTCCTATAGCATAATAATAAAGGTGATTGACATATTCATGCCAATTAAGAAACTTCTACTAGGAAATTTATGTACTCATTTGGTATTATCATTTAACTAGAATTGAAAATTAATCGATTCTTTAGAAACGAATAAGTGTTTATATATTTTACAAATATATAAATAGAGGTTTGAATTGTGTATCAATATCATTCTTTTGATATTAAAAGAAATATGGAGTTTAATGGAAAATCTGACAACCATAAAAAAAAAGAAAAAGATACTTCTATGATGCACAAATTGTTAGAAAAAAACAAAGTAGGAATTATCTTAATGGGACCACATAATGATTTATTTTTGTAAGAAAATTTCATTGCGTGTATTACTATTAAATATATTAGAGGAAGATATATAATGATGAAAATAATGGTAAATCCCCAAAGAATGAACCTCCTACACTTCATTGTTTCAATTGAATAGTGTTTAACCATTACACTTACGAGCTCTCCAATCTAAGGAATAATGTGACTGATAATTCACAAAAACAAATGAATTAAAATTTAAGGGGAAATTTTATGATATTATAATGGATGATGTGAGCCAAGATATTTATATAACACTTTTCCTCCAATATTTATTTCGGAATTTTATGTCTAATTTTTTATGAGTAATTCCAATGAAAGTCTTATTGTTCATCCATTGAAGATATTTCATGTAATTATGTTTCTCTATATTAACTATGGATTTTTTTTTTGATATTATATATTTAGAAGGATGAACCCATGTTTATAATTAATATTTTATTGGTTTTTATAAGATATTATTTATGGAATAATGGGTGAAATATATTTTGGAAGGGTTATAATGTTACTAATTTATGTGATGTTTAGATTAATTTTTAGATGATGTTTTTGAGAATTAAATCATTATCTCACCATATGTGGATTTATGAAATGTTGGATAATTTTTGGTAACATTATTTTGTGAAAATTTAGATGGAATGATGTATAATTATATTAATGGATCTCACGATCTTTAATGCATTAGGAATGAAAAATCCACCTTCATTTCCTGGAATAAGAGATGAAGGGGAATTGGATCAAGGAACAAAAAATTATTTGATTGTACGGAACAATTAAAGTATATCTTATCATGAAAATTAATGAACCTTAGGGAAATGATCATGACACCCAAACGGGAATCCTAGTTCCAACTTTTTCGATGAATCAAATTGTTTCTTAGGTCATCTCATATTTATGGATTTTTGATTGTTAAACTTATCCTGAAAGTTTTCTCTATCACTCTCTTCAAATATATGATTGTTATATTTTTCTTCCACTTTTTTGTTCTCAGTTTCCACTTATATTCCTATATATGGAATCCCATCTATGTGTTTCTTAGGGTAACTATTATGGTTTAAACATTCATTTTTTGAGGATGTTTCAGTGTTCAATTTTTTAAGAAGTGGATTTCTATTTTAAAAACATAAATATATAAAACAGTTGATAATACAGACAAATTTTAAGGGGGAAATTAATTTTATGGGTGGTATAATGTACCACCCAATGATTTTATGAATTATTTTACTCAGATTTATTTATTATTTTTGATATCTTTTATTTTCTGAAACACTATAAATAGTTATTATTTATATATAATAAAGAACTATATTTTAATTTATTTAAGGGAAATACCATGTTAATCATGTATTAAAAGTAATAAAAGATTATATTTGTCTATATTGGAAGCGTAGGTGAGTTTATGTTACATGCAACCCTAACTTTCCTCAATAGCTAATGTAACACACAAGACCGCGTTTTAAAAACAACAATATATTATAAAAATATTATTATTTAATATGTTAACACATCAAATACCCAATAAGATAGTGGTTATGATTAATATTAACTAACTTACAAGAAAATATGGTTTACAAAACTATAAAATGAATTTTGTATTTACAATGAATATAAGAAATATTTAATATAAAGTGAATATTTTTATAGAAAACTATTTCTTCATAATAAATTAAATTAATTACAATTATTATGTGATCTTAATGCAATATATATATATATATAAATATATTATATTAAATAAAATATTATTTATATTAATTTAATTAATTCGATAAGAATTAGGTTAGAACAAACAAAATGTTACACATAAAAACATATATTTTTATTAATGCACTTTTACCACTTTTTGGTGGAGAAACTATTCTAACACAAACTTTTTTCGCTTTTATATATTTTAAATCTCTAAATAAAATAATTTTTTTATATATTAACATAAAAATTAGGTTATTGGTTTTTGTATTTTCCTATAAAGTATCTCTTTTTTAATGAGTAGTGGAAAATACTAAAATTTATTAGAAAAATTACTTTTCATATAATTTATTTATAAGGTAAAATAATAATATTAATTGATTTTAAAGTTTAATTAGATCAAATTGTTATCAATCGACCCAATTTAGGTCATTGTAATCAATTTTATAGTGAAACTGGTTGGGAAAACATATAAAACTTTAAAACATTTTTACCTAACAAACCCACATTGTTAGATTAAATTAAAATTAAAACTTTCCACTTATTTTTTATGGAATTATGAAAAATGGATTCCATATTTAGAATCATAATAATATATAATTTATAATAAAATTAACATAGTTTTTGAAGAAATATACTAGTGAATGTAATTAAAATTATTTACAACGATTAAGGATAAAGTAAGCATATAAAGGTACTAAACCATAACCTTAATGACCAAAAAACTAATAAACTTGTTAAAAATACATTTGTGGGTCATATATAGACCACGTCTTACCTTGTATTGAATTTCTACCATTATTGGATCCAAATTATTTAAAAAATACATGGGTGGGTTTCCCCTTTTTCTTAAATATTATAAGAGTTCCACTCTTCCTCTACTCTAAAAGGCCTCCTATCCTCCCACTTCATAAAACCTCCCAAGACACTTTGGATTGAACTAACTCTACCTAAACAGCTCCCATTAATCCCTCAATTATACCATTAATCCAAAAAATTTATATTAATCAATTCATGGAATCCCATTGGTTCAAACCAAAATGGGTTATCCAATGAAGATGGAAACCCCTTCCTCAAGGTCCATTCTTTTATTTTTTTTCACCACCCCCTAAATATGTTTATTTCAGGATTATATAATAAAAAAGTATATCTAATTTAATGATATGTTTTTATATTACTGGTTTTGTCTAATCATTGACACACAACCGTCTAATGGGCAACGAACATACTTTTTATGTACGGCGAACTACTGCCTAATGAAATGATGATTGTTCGTTTTTTTCCTTTACCACCATTAAAGGTAGGTAATTGAGATTGTAAAACTATTTATATGTTATATATGTGATATATAATGTCTCTTTATACCTATTTATTACTTATATATCAAAACTCTTTATTCTATCTATTACGTTTAAACTTGATTACATTGTTTTTAGAAGTGTGGACTACTGCCCCCTCACAACGATGTAATTCATTCACATGATACATGGAATGTGTAATTTATATTTTTAGCTATAAATATGTGAAATAAAAAACATATATGTTATATTCATTAAATAATTACCATTGTTTGAAATATAATATATAACATTTTCTTTATTTCATTTCACCCACATATATTTTGATAACATTATTCGTAGAAGTGTGGACTATCGCCTCCTCAACATAATGTGATTCATTTTACATCAAAATATTATGTATATATGTATAAATGATTAAATAAGAATTTATTTAAGATATAATGATAGTTTTGGGATGATTAATGTTACTTACTTTATTTACATAATGATCATTGAGAACTGGGAATGTTACTCATCAATATGTATGACCTATCATCTTCATGATTGTATCCTTGATTCATTTTTTCGAACATATTTAGTGATTGTGTTTAAAAATATAATTAATTTATAAATATGATAATTATTTCATGATTATTATTATTTATAAATTTATATAATTAACTCGTTGACTATAGTCATCAAACCAAAGTTTTTTTAACACAGGAACCAATTTTTTTCAAAACCCTCTAGTTAAACATAAATTTTTATGAATAGTTGTATAAAACATGGGAATAAGTGGATTAAAAGTGATAATAAACTAGAAAAAATTTCTGAATAAATTAATTAATTAGCATAAGTTAATTATTCATGAATATAATATAACATGAGACATGTCAAACTCAAGGTATAATAATTTCATCTAATTATTTTTTCGATGACATACATGCCCTATTCACTGCTAAAATATTTTGTGTGGTGTTCATAATTACCATGAATGTATTATATTACTCTTATACATAAATCAATGTGCACTTACATAATTTTTTTTATTATATTTCTTTCATGGGGTTTCAGTTTCAATGGATACCAAATTGGTAATGTAATTTATTCTCAATTTTTCCTCCTTTGAGACACCTTCCTTATTATACTCCGATACTTTTATTTGAGGTGTATAAACTGCCATTTACATGTTATAAAATTAATCTCCTTATTATAAATATAGTTTATTTCTCTATTAAATTTTAATTTATGACTTTTGGAATATGATTCAATGTTACCATGAGCAAAGAGATTATTGAATCAATATTACCGTTTTTCGAGATTTTTTTATGATCACATTTTCATTAATGAAATTTTATAACCAATATTTCAAGAAAAACCATGAATTTTCTTATCCTCTGATTGATCATGAATTTTTTATGTATTAGTTAAATTTACCCCTCTTAATAACATAATATAATTAATAAAAAGTTTTTATGAAAATATTACCTTACCACTCTATTAAATTGGAAAACTGTGTTCTTTCAAAATCAAGATTTCCAAAAATAGATTAGAAGAATATTTTTCTATTATCATATAATCTTCTAAATACATTTAATACTTTTTTTTTATTTTAACAATGTTTTCATAGAAATATTCTTATTTATTTTTTAGCAATTAATTTTTTAACCTTTTTACCATGAAAAATAAAATATATTTTTTTCTTGTATGACAAGTACAGAATTAGCTAAGGTCATTTCTTTCATGATTACTCTTCATTTTTTAAAGTTTAATTTTTAAAATAAAAATAAGAAATTATTTTCTATCAAATTGTTTTCAAAAGGATTCAAATATTCTTTTATAATTTTTCGAGGAAAATGTTTTTCAAATTATTTTAAAGCTCCTCTTAACATTTTCAATGGAAAATGGATTAAAAATACTTCCATTATTCCTTTATAAAATTTCATGTTTATTTTCATGAAAATGGTTCTCAAAATTTATTATGTTTCATGAATGAATTTTTAATGGAGATATGATAATATCATCGTAAAGGATTTTTTTGAAAAACATTCGACATTATTTTCAATATGAGATAACATACATTGGTGTAACACATGCCTTTTTAGAGAAATTATACAATGTTTCCATTAATATTATTTATTTGAATGGTTTATGTTTTATTTCATGGGGTTTGTAAAATCCATTTATCTATCACGATTTATATTATTATGAAACCTACTTCCCTTCACAGGTCGTGCTTTAATGGAATGATTATGAAACATGTCTCTTTTCCAAAGGCTATGATATTATTACATGTTTATGAATCCAATTTAATTTCCTAGGTTATGAGGTGATTGTTTAATATTAATGGATCATGTATGTATGATTTAATTATGAGATGGGTGTGACCTATACCTCCCACCAATTCATTGGGTAATGATAAATGTTCTAATAGAACAAATGGTACACAAGATGGAATCCAAAGCCTGAAACAATAGGGTACACTAGACGACATCCCATGACCAAAACAAGAGTGCACATGAGGGGGAATCCAAAGATCAAAACAAGAGGGTACATCATAGGAAATTACAATCATTAAATAGGAGGGTACCCAGGAGGTAATCCCATGTCTGAAGTAGGAACATTGGTGATCAACCCAAGCCAAACATGTAACAAATGTCTTGGATGGCTGGCTTAAAAAATAGTTTTTATATAATTATGTTTCTACCATAGTTAAAAGTCTTGTTCTTATTTAATGATTTCAGGTATCATGTTCTTTATTTATTTATGATCCATGTATTATAATCAGAAAAAAATTATTCAAAGATTCATGTTTATAATCTGTGATACATAGCATATGATCTTCTAATGATCATGATCACATTATCATAAAATTACATTCATGATATACTTATGAATTTCCATTATTTACCTTTATTGGCCAGTTGATATCACCTCTTTTTTATGTTTCCTTTCTCTATGTTAAGAAGAATGGTTTTTTTATTAGAAATACTACAAGGTGGAATTTTTTGGGAAACATTGAAGATATTTCACCGAGTTATAAGATCTTGGTTGCATGTTTCCAAAGGAACTAAACTAATACAGTCTTTAGAAATATATTTTTATATTGTTTTATATATTCCATAAAATTGTTGTAATTTATATGTATCTTATGAGTATGTCATTATAATATTGAATATCTTGTACCTCTTGAGAGGCTAAATTTTTCTTTAGGAAAATCATCCCCCAATGTCCTCAAATTCTAATGGAATTAGTTTCTAGTATTTGATTTCCTGGGGTTGACGTTTAATGCCAACAATACTTCAACTATTATAAAGACAAAGGGTTGTAGCGGGGTGTTCAAAATGGAAACTATTTCATTAGTCCTTGTTTTTCAGATGGTAGTAATTTTTTTGGTCCATGAGATTGATTTCTATCAATGATATATGACTATTGGACCATAAAATGATAATTATAAAATGGCGTAATTAAAATCATTATATTGAAATTCAAGTTACTATTGTGGTTTGGGTAAGAAATGTGTTATTACAGACTTCGAGGAATAATGTTTATGATCATCAAGGGTTTTGGAAGTGATTTTTACATAACATGCATTATGATAAGACATGCCACTAGAATTTTATTTCATGGATAAAATTTAAATGAATTTTCAAAAAAAAATATTAAAATTATATATCATTGAAATAGTTGTTGCACTATTAATTAATTTTAATTGGGATAACTATTTATGGTGTTTTTGTGTTTTGTCAATCCTTCAATTCCTAAGGATAAATACCATAAATGTTGTATAATTATTTTTATATAAAATATAACTATGAATAAAACATTTTAACTGGTAATAGGAATATTTTTAAAATGTCATTGCACCTAAACCACTGGTGAAAAATCAATATGTATAGAGTATTGTGAAAGCATCTCAAGATGTTGATTGAGGTAATCAAAATGATGAACATAAGAAATTGGATTTTTCATTACAATTTCTAAAGAATAATCCATGAATTTTTCATAGGGATAATAAACCAGTAAAATTATAATTATGGATAAACCAAATGAATATAATCTCTAGTTTTCTTAGCACACTGGCTTGGATGATGATTATTTTAGAAACATATATGTTTTAATATCTTGTATTCCATTGGAAATATTTATATTTACATGATAAATTTGACTAGGGAAATATGTTTGGGTGGGAGATTTGAAATATTTTTCAATAAACAATTTTATTCCCATACATTAAAAATATTAAGAACCAAAAATATAATCCAAATAAAGACAGAAAACATCTTTATGAATGAATATATATAAATGTTTACGAACTTGGTTCATTTTTTCTCGGTGGTAGCTGTTAGTGTTTCCTTGAAGGTATAAATCATTATATTTGATTTATGACTAGATATTTGATCCAAGAAAAATCATCTCTGTATTATGTATTTTAGAAAAATGGATAATTGTTTTATAGTTCCCAAAATAGATCTTATTGGTGAATTCGTGCATGTTAGTATATTTATTCCCTTGGGGATTGGTTTTAACTGTAGTGATGGAAATAAGAGAATATGTTTCATCAATTCACATGGAAATCTCACACCCAAGATACAAAATACAAAAAACTATTAAATTTTTCTATAATATTTGATATAAAAAAGGCTATTTTTAGTGTCGGTCATTGACACAAAGAAGGAAATAATGTACTACACCACCATTAAATTTCCACCAATATGGAAAGAAAATCCTTTTCAACATGTAATTTAATAATTTATAAAATGAGTGGGTGGAACATGCTTGAAACAACCTTTGAAATTGTATTATTGGATGTAAATGTACAATTAGAGTAGTGAGTCCACAAACATAGATAACCAAGGATATTTATGAGAACACTTTAGATGTTATGTCTTCTACTAAGCAGGGAAGAAGTATCTGTTCACAAACATCATTATTATATATTTATGGATAAGATAATTCAACTATGATTGAGTAAACAAGTACCTAAAAAAACTTATTAATAGCTTTAAAACCCATACTTGTCTCCCTGTTGATGGGATTAATATTAATTTAATTTTATTCCATTATGTGTTTTAAATTTGTAAAAATGAATTCCATATTTTTAATCCTATGGTCAAAATTTAGTAAATATGTACATTTGTTGGCCAATATGAAATGCGACATTAGTAATTTTTTACCATGTTAAAGGGTAAATTGGGTAATTTAGGTTTAATATTTTTAATGAGGACAATAAAATGACCCAAAATCTTTCTAAACTTTTATTGGATGAATTTAATTCTCACCATAACACATAATATTTTAAATTTAAATATTTAATTTACACTTCTCCATTAAATTGTCTTTGATATTATTAAAATCAAATGGAGGGAGAAAAGTTTTCACTCTAACACTTATTAAGAGTAATATTTCTAAAATGGGGTAAAATTGAAGATATGATCAACTATAAATATTCTTATCAAATATAAATCGTTTTCATACTTGTTGGTATATTATTTTTAATTTTTATTTATTAAATAAGAAGCATATATATTTACACAATGAAGATAGAAAAATTAGTCAATTAATGAAAAAATATATTATGAAATATTAACACATTTCAACGAAAAAAATATAAAAAATTAAATTTATTAATGAAATTTAATGGATTATTAAATTATTTTTTTGAAGTTATCATGTTTTATTTGTTTTTATAAAGTCAATGTAACCAATTGTGTCAAAATTGTCAAAAATTAAATTTAAAGATAATAATAATTTATTAAAGTTTTTAAAAATCATAAAAATAAAATATAAGGGAAAATGGGATAAATTATGTTCTTAAATATAATAAATTGACATTTTTTCCAATTCAAACATTATATGTTAAAAATAAAACATTTTAATACTGAAAATTTTATTACCATAATTAAAATGAAAATTATGTTTCTGAGCATTAATGAAAATGATAAGGTTAAAAATGATGAAAAAACATTTCTAAGAGATATTGCATGATGATATTACAAACATATAATATATTTTAATCTATTAAATAACGTTTTAGAGGTATTTTTATTTAGATTGAAATTATTATAAGTATTGTTTTGAGAAATTCCAAATTTACCTCTCCACTATCTTAAAAAAGGCACATATTCTTCTCTTTTCTTCACTATTAAAAACCTATTTGGATATTCCATACTATTTAAAAATAATCTCCTAATTTTCATAAAATTATCCTATAATACTTATATTTTTTATAAATCAAACCAAATACATCCTCTAGTGCAAACCAAAAGGAGATACCTTAAGAAGAGGTAACATTCATCAATAAAAATTATATTATTTATACAATAAACCCGTTCAATTATTTTTATTTCATGTTTTGTTGTTAAAAAATATGTTTAAAATAATAAGATTTTATGGTTAGTGATACTACCTACAAATTCACAAACTTTAATCAAATGAGATACACAATAATTGTTCGTGTGTACAACGAACTACCGCTTTATGAACCAAGGTCATTCATTATTACAGTACCACCATTAATGGTTTGTATAATGATATATTTTTTTTATAATATATATATTATAATTTTTTATTATTATTTAATTGATATATCAATCATACAGTCAATCGTTCCATTTTCTGTGAATATGGTAACACCATTCATGTATACGGAGAACTACAGCCTTAAGAAGCGATGGGATTCATCCATTATTTATATTGAATGTAATATGGATGGTTTTAAAATAAATATGTGATATATAATAAATGGAAACTATTTTTTAATTATAATTTATAATAAAATTTTCTTTATATTAATATGAAATGATAATCATAACAACTTTAATGCATACGTACAACCTATCGTATTCATGAACTATGTAATTTATTTTCTACCATTAAATTTTATGAATAAAAATAAGTACATATATAATGAATATATGTGTTATTTATATCTTGTATTTTATTATTTATATGATTAAATTAGGATATAATTATGAGGACCAATAATTACAAGTCAACACATGTATGAGAAACAAAGGAATTCTTACACAAAAGATAAATGAAACAAAAAATTGTTAATATGAGAATAACATAAAGTCATAAGTAAATAATATATGGTATTATCTATATGAATATGGTTCTATGGTAGATTTATAATAAACTTATATTTGTTATAATTTTTTTTGAACATGTATGAAGGAAGTCAAGACTTTAGGTAAGGCGATTTATAGTCTCACATTATTTTTTGAAAGAATAATTCCATATTCACAATTCGTTTATTTTTTGTGGTATATTTACTATGAATTGATTTAATATATGATAATTATCACTTTATTTATTTGTTTTTACATATCCATTTTATTATCACTCTTTCTTTGGGGTTGTGGTTCAAAAGGTACCAAATTGATAAGGTAATTTTGTCTTAATTTTCCTTCTATGACACACATGTTTTTATATGAACCAATATTATTTTAAGAAATTTATATACTACCCTTTGATAGTTTTTTATCATGAATCACCTTATTTTCACTACATTACATGTACCATGAAATGTCATTCTCTATTTAGTCTATATTTTTTTTATTGAAAAACCATGTTTTATTAAAATGTTTCAAAAAATGTTTTAAATTATCATTTTATAATTTTCATGGAAAATGATAAAAAATAGGTTTAAAATTGTTTTATAAGATTTATTTATATGTTTTCAACGTTATTTTAAATAAAAAATGCTTGATAAATTCTTTATTATTTGAAATGTTTTTTTCAATGTGGATAGGATATTTTTTTCTCAGCAAATAGTTTATAAAGATATTTCAAAATTGTTTTCCATCTAAGATGAAATATATTGGTGTTAATCATTATTTATAGGGGACATATCTAAACGATACCATTCATATTATTTGGATGAATGGTTTATGTTTTGATGTAATGTTTTTTATGAAACCCAATACCTTTTAATGTGATATTCTATGATAAAATGGTTATAAAAATATTTATTTACATGATATCTAATGTTTTGAATGATTTATGATCATGTGGAATATAAATTTAGAATTTTACAATGTGGTGGGGGGCCTATATCTCCATACAATTAATTTGGTGAGGATGGATAACTCAATATATATATATATATATATGTTATTTATGAACCAGATTTTATGTTCATAATTCCTTATGTGGACCTAGTTTTCTTGATGATATCTTTGTGAAAGTGCATACTTTCTTTCCCTTAACATAACTAGTGAACCTATTTCTATTAATACATGTTCAGAAAGTTTCAATTATAAGTTTATAGCACAATTTTATGTTTTATGTAAATGTTATGAATTCATGAATTTTGTTCATTAATTCCCCTTTGATTTATTTCTTATGAACTAACAATATTTATTCCATGAATAATGTATATGATCTATGACATGCATGATATAGTCTCCATATTTTATTCTTATGTTCTCATAACCTTATGTTATTCTTACATATCTCATGTGTTTACTAAAAATCCTGAATTCCTTCTCACATTTTCAAAACAAATTAATAATAACAATAATTTTATTATAAATTTACCAGAGAACCATATTCATATGTATAATACTTTATATTATTTACTCTGGACTTTATGTTATTCTCATATTTACAATATCATGTTTTAGTTAACTTTTGGGTAATAATCACTTGGATTCTCATATAAGTTTTGACTTGTAATTATTGGTCCTCATAATTAGATCATTATTTAATTATATAATAAATTAACTTAATCATATAAATAAAAAATAAATTTAGTATATATGTTTTTATGTTTTTTCAAAAAATATAATGGTATAAAATAAATCACAAAGTTCATGAAGTTGCTACACCATAAGTATGAATGCAAGTTGTTTTAAATTTGTTTACAAAATAAAATAAACAAAAGTGTATTATATATTATAATTCCTGAATTATTTTTTATTTCATATATATCACATATGGTCAATAAAACCATTCGTAACACATTTAATGTAAATCATGGATGAATCACATTGCTTCCTGAGGCGGTTGTTCATTGTATACACGAATGGTATTATTATATTCACACAAAATGGAAAGAATGAATATATTGTTTATATAAAAATGACATAATCATAAAAAATTATGAATAATATATATTTATATATATAATATAAACAATAATATATCATTATTAAAACCATTATTAGTGGTATTTGAAGAACGATCGACCTTGGTTCACAAGGTGGTAGTTCATCATACACACAAACAATAAATGTGTATCTCATTTGAAGAAAGCGAGTGAAGTTATAGGCAGTAACATTAACAAAAAAATATTATTATATTAAATACTTTGGTTGATATTTAAATATTATATAAAAATAATTGAAGGGATTATTGGTAGAAATAAACCAAAATATTTATTAATGAATGTTACCACTTCTTCAGGTATCTATTTTTGGTTTCCACTAGAGGTTGTCCTTGGTTTGATTTATAAAAAGTATAAAGACTCTAGGATAAATAGATATAATTTGGGAGAATAATTTTGAAATTGGATGGCTTAGAAAGATAGGTTTTGGAGTGTGATGAAAAGATAAGAATATGTTTCTTCTTTTAAGAGAGTAGATGAGTGGAATTTGTCAAGATATTAATTATCATAATGTGAATATAAATAAATATACCTTCAAGAAGAATTTTCATATAATAAAATATATTATATGGTTATAATATCATTATCCAAAAAATTTTGGTGTCATTTTAAACCTTATCATTTTGATTAACCCTCAGCTAATAAATTTTATGTTTAATAATGGTAATAAATTCCCCAATATTAAAAGGGGGTAATTTTTACATATAATGTTTTTATTAGAGAAAAATGATCAATTTAATATATTATATAACATAATTTATACCATTATTTCTTATTTTTCATTTTAATGATTTTTATACAATTTAATAAATTATTATTTTCTTTAATTATCAGTTGTGTCAATTTTGACACTATTAGTTACATTGGTATTATAAAAAATAAATAAAACATTATAAATTCAAAAAAAATCTTTAATAAACCTATAATATGTAATATTGAAGTATAAATGTCTTGGATAAATTTAATTAATTAAATTGTTTTTTCCTTGAATTTTTTTAATATCAATTATTTAATTTTTTTCATTAATTTACTAATTATTGCATCATCATCATGTAATTACTTATAATTCTTATTTAATCACTAAAAATTAAAATTGAAATACCAATATATATATATATAGTTTATATTTTATTATAATATTTATAGTCACAAATATCTTCAATTTTATCCCATATTAAAAATATTATTATTATTAAACATAAGAGTGGGATATTTTCTTAGTCTCTTTGATTTTAATAATATATAGGTCAATTTTTATGGACATGTGAAAATTAAAAAACTAAAATTCAAAGATTTCATGTTATGGTTAGAATTAAATTCATACAATAAAGTTATATAATGTTTTGGGGTCATTTAATAGTCCTCATCGAATTTTTTAAACTAATTTACCCATTTAAACTTTTACCATGTTAAAATAGTTACTAATGTTACATTTCATATTTTTCAAAAATTAAAGGGACATCTTAATAAATTTTTACCATAGGATTAAAAATATTGAATCAATTTTTACAAATTTATACAACATAATAGACTAAAATTAAATTAAAATTAATCCCATCAATGGGGTAATAAAGCTGGGTTTTAATATAAAAATGTTCAAAAGTTGAACTATTTATATATGAAAATTTAGTTTGAAAAAGATTTTAGTGAGGTAAATTATATTAATGGTATTATAATTTAACTTTTTTTACATTATAACCATTTAAAAATTTCAATGAAGATTATATAATATTCAAATGAGAAGTAATTTTTAATTTAAAATGCTATATTTATAATAATTCACCAAAAAAACGTGACTTATGAGAAAATACTAAATATTTAACCAAAGTAAATTATGATATTCATCTATAAAAAATGAATATTATTATATCATATAAAATTTACTAATGTTTTAAAATTTAGATTGAAAATATGTTTTCTATTAAATGATTGAAAATTTACCTTTTTGAAAAATACAAGTCATGCTTACAAATGGATTTTATCTTATATTATGCATATAAGACATATTGGATAAAGCATAAAATGTGAATAAATAATATATTAATTTTATTAATATCATTCAAAAAATAGTGATAATTTAATATATTATTAAAAAACACCTTCATGGGAATAAAAATAGTGGTTCATAAAAACACATCATTTATTTTCAATTGCGTTTTATCTTCATTTATAATTAATTAGTAACCCAAGAATTTATTTCATAATTCAGTAAATCCTATTAATTCATGTATTTATAGTATCTAGTTACAGATTCCATGATAACTAGTATATTTTTTGATAAAACATAGTCTCGTGTATAACAAAGCTATCAAAATAATGCATTGATTTGTGCAATATATTGTAAAAAAGTCTTGAATGTAGGAAAAGTAAAAATATGTGGTGCACGTATGAAAAGTTTGAGAATAAATCCTACTTGACATGGGGCATTATACAACTCAACACATTAATGAATTTTAATTTATTTGACATAAAATCATAAAAACTTTTTTATCTTACATTCTACACCCCCATAAAATGACTACCACCCTCAACATTTTTATCGGGTCATCAATGTTTTAATACATGTATGATACATTAATTGAAACAAACATTATAAAAATGAATAATAAAACTACTATTAAAATTAGAATGTTTTAAACCTAACAATTACACAATGTAACTCATAACTAGGTTTATATATAGGGGATGATAGGTGTAAAGTGAAAAAATGGAAAAAGACGAGAAAAATAACTATCAATGTTTGAGAGAGGGCGATAGAGAACATAGACATTATAATGTCAAACATCACAGAATGATAAATTTATGATGATTTATGGGACCATCTGATTTAGTAGAAATAAAGTTAAAAGGATATAATTTTTTATTTAAGATAATTTTCCTATTGATGAATATTTTTTATAAGAAGATATACTTATTTGATTTCGTTCCCTTTAATAAGAATAATATCACCCTTTGGTTGTTCCCTGAACAATTTAAAATTCATATCTAACTCCAAGAAATTAAGGTGAATTTGTTATCACTAAGGAACTAATGGTTTATAAGACCTATAGATATAATAATATGTCATTCCATATATATTTATGTGTAGTAAAAACAAAATTGTTATGGCTGGTTATCTAATATGCCTAGATAACCATATTGAAAAACATTAATCTCTAAAACATCATTCAAAGGTAATCATAATCCTTTTCAAAAACAGTTATCATTTTGTCCCTTCTAATAGATAAAGAAATTCATTTTTAAATAATTTCAATAAATTCTTTAAAATCAGATTAACAGTAATCCCCCATATATTATAATCCTCATCTTGTCTCTCACATACCAAACATATCATTACCTTTATTTCATATTCTTTTAATACATTTTAATAACATTAGTTACCAAAACATTTTATTTAAAACATTAATAGTTATTTATTATTAATACAAATTAGTAGATATATTATTTAATTATATAAATGTTGTAATGTCCCTCCATGACTGAATAACCAACATTTTGTACAAGTCATTAATCAATTCTAAGTACTATCCAATTTAATTTATCTAAAAAAATAATCTCATTATTCCAACATTAATATCTCAATATCTGGAACATATTTAGGGTTTCCTTTTCCTTAATAATTCATTTTAAATTAAGTATAATTTTATTCATTAAATCAATTATTGATGTCATCAATAAGATTGTAAATACACATTCATATCCGTAATGAATTTTTTTTTATAAATAGTCCTTATATATTTCTTAATTCATAAAATACTATATTATAATTATGGTACATAAAAAAATATCTTATCTTAATTTATTCTAAATCAATTGACTAATCTTTACACTTTTTTTTCTTTAAAATTTTATTTGTAGGCTCTCCATTATCATCAATAAAACAATTACTGTCACGACCCGCCTTCACCAAAAGGAGGGAAGGGTCAGCAGATTTCCAGGCCCTTCCTTCTTTAAGTTGAAGGAGAGATAATGACCCCCGAAACCCGCCTTCAATAGGTCCCGGAGTGGCGACTAGCACCAAGGGTATAGGAAATTCTCGCAAATGGAAGGCATTACCCTTTTTATTTTATAGGATCGAAAGATAAGGAGGAGAAAACCCAACAACACCAAGATAGAAAGAAAGTAAAGCCAAAAGTAAACCATTCCCACATGCATGTTTCAAAAGTGAAAGCCACAAAGTGCAAAAGAAAAGAAAGCTCTCAAGTACAATACCAAAAGAAAACAAAGGTACGACAACATCGACAACTCCAACCGTCCGACTAATAGGGTCCCGCGCAGCCCTGGTAGTCCTCCTGGAAACCTGAAAGTAAACGTAGGGTGAGCATACAAGTACACTCAGTAGGGAAAACCAAGACTCTCGTGCACAAGTGGGGGAACGTACTAAAGTCCCGTGAGAAAAAAAAGTGAACCAAACAACTAACAAGGCAAACTATCCATCCCAGGCCTCACCAAGGCTCACTCCCCAAATAACGCAAGTCAAGTAATATATATAATAAGAGCACATCGATGTTTGGGTACCCCGCGCCACTTTCCCACTGGTTATTGAGACATCCTACGCATCGGACCAATCCCGCCATTCTCACCGCAGTCCCACTGCCACACCCGCCCGCACACACCTGGGCCACCACCACACGCAGTCCCACTGCCAAATCCCGCCCGCACACACCTGGGCCACAACCACACGCAGTCCCACTGCCAAATCCCGCCCGCACACACCTGGGCCTCAACTGTCACAAGTAACCATGCCTGCAAACACCTAGGCCAGAACAACCACCGCTACGCCCGAAGACACCTGGGCTAAAGGATCCACTGCCACGCCCGAAGACACCTAGGCCTCATCCCGAAGACTCTTGGGAAAATCACCTGCCGCACACACCTGGCCAACCACCACAACACCCTGCCCGATGATTCTTGGGCTAATAATGGACTTCAGGCCATCACAGCCTGCCCGAAGGTACTTGGGCTATCCGGGAAAGGGAGCAGAAAAGGAGCTAATAACCAGCCACTAAGGATAGTGTTGGGAAAAACACCCTTCCCCCATAAATGGGGGTGTTCGGCACTAAGTGCTCAACTTGGGTGGGGCGCGAATAAGAATCAAAAAGCTACAAGTATAGATATAGGTAACAAACACTCACCCAAAACTTAGGTTTTCCTAGCCAACCTACAGAACACGACACCACAACGTCCGAGTCAAAAATTCACGACCCTTGCCCACAAACCATCTGTCCCATTCTCGTTTCACGTTCGGTCAATTGTTCAATTAATTTTAAGCACTACTGGGCAACTACCATAAGCATAACCAAGGAAGGTGTCAAAGCATGGATCAATCAAAACACTCACACCCGGTTCTACCAACAGAGGATCTCTCCCCAATTTGTGATAAAAACTCACAACCATTGAAACCATACCAACAGGAGATCCCACCCCCCAAATTCACACAGCCACCGAGAGTATAAAAAGAACGGGGAATCCCATCCCCTCCCATATTTCCAGCAAACGGCCCGAAGGGAAAACAACCAACAACCACTACCAACACAAGTCAGGGATTTCCAGATTTAAACGACTTAACACACTCCATGATTTCAAAATTCCATGTGTTCTATCCGTTAGTTATCACAGAAGGGTTGATCCTGGTGCTTTCAATTATTCAGCCGGGTATACGTGATTAACCAATTTCACAGCAGGAGTTCACAATTTCAGCAACCCATTTAAAACATCACGAGGGGATTCAAGTGCACACACACGACCACCAACGGCCTCAATTTTCAGAAAACATAGACCAGTACAACAAAAGGGATGATCACAAGATAAAGCATAAACAACGATCACAACCCCTTCCCCTTTTTCCTTTAGAACTTCGTTTATTATCTTCATTAGGGTTTGGTTCAACCAATTCCATAGGAACAAAAGTAACGCCCACCCCGCATGATACACAAAAGTGAGAGACGAGAGAAAATCCCTACTTGTTGATGGATGATCGACGTTTAGGCCGGGGGCGCGGAACTTTACGGATAACGACGCGGCGGTCCCGTGCACCAGAAGAGCCATGATCGAAGAAGGGGGGAAAACCACGGCCTAACCCTTAATTATAAGGGCTGGGGACGGTTGAGATGAAAACACAAAACCACGGAAGACGAGGGAGTCGTGGGTTGACCACGTGGCTTGACTCATCATTAATGGCGCTGGGTGGTTTTAACTGACCCATGAATTAATGAAGCATTTAATTAAGACCTTTGCGCGCGTTTCGGATTTCCAAGATATTTTTTTTAGCAAGGAAGAATAGGGTTTAAGATCCTATTTGCGAAAAAGGAACATTACTGGAACAACTTGGCAGGGCCGGTCTCACCGATCGGTCTCACCGATCGGTCTCGCCGATCGGTCTCACCGATCGGTACCCCGCAAGGAAACCGGATTTTTGGCAAAGGAAGGGACCAAGGGGGTCTGGGGTCTTCACATCAGATACCTCTTAAACGATTCTCGTCCCCGAGAATCAAAACAAACTAGAAGGAAAGAGAGGATCCGAACAACCATCTTCGAAGATACCTCTTAGGAGTGGACCCCCGCTAATTGAAAACACTCCCTGTCAAGAACCAAGCATCACACCACGCCAAACCGCCCGGTCATGTGGGTTTGGGGAGTTCCCCTCCCCCATGTCAAGATATTATCCGCTTTGGGCGGCACTGACTCGCCCGCACGGGTTTAATCGCATCCACCTTAATGCGTCCTGATTAGGGGTCGGGTTTCCCCTTCCCTTCAACCGGGGCTTCCCACACAAAATCAGAGGAAAGGAACCTAGCACATTTCATAGCCAAAAAGGTCAAACGTTCTGTCACAACAGGCACCAAGGGTTCAAAGCTCAGAACAACTCGGGGTATTGGGCACGCATCTGTGCTTCCCTCTCCCACGTACTCTCTTCGAGGCCGCCATGTCTCCACAACACACGAACCATGCCGACGGTTCGTCCACGGAGCACTTTCTCCTTGCGATCCTCGATTCTGACTGGCCGTTCCTCGAAGGTCGCGTCTCCTCCCACGTCTAGCTCTCCCCAGTTGATGACATGAGAGTCATCATGTAAGTACTGACGAAGCTGGGAGACATGGAAGACGTCCTGGACCCTCTCCAACTGAGGTGGTAGGGCCAGCTGATATGCCACCTCGCCAACTCGCCTCAGCACCTCGAAAGGTCCGATGAACCTAGGGGAGAGCTTACTCCCCTTTCCGAACCTCCGCTGCCCCCGTCGAGGGGAAACCTTCAAAAACACATGATCTCCCACCTCGAACCTCAGGGGCCTCCTCCGACGATCAGCATAAGATTTCTGCCGATCCTGAGCTGCTTTCATCCTCTCCCGCACTAGCTGGACTTTCTCCGTGGTGCTCTGCACTACTTCTGGTCCAAGAGTACCAGTCTCACCAACCTCTGCCCAGCATAAGGGTGAACGACATGGTCTTCCATACAAAGCCTCAAAAGGGGCCATGCCGATAGTAGAGTGAAAACTGTTGTTGTAGGCAAACTCTACTAAAGGCAAGTGTCGTACCCATGATCCTCCGAAATCCATAACACATGCTCGCAGCATGTCCTCCAAAGTCTGGATAGTCCGCTCTGTCTGTCCATCAGTCTGAGGGTGAAAAGCAGTGCTAAGGCGTAGTTGGGTGCCAAAAGCATGCTGTAACCCCTTCCAGACTCGTGAGGTGAATCGAGTGTCCCGATCTGAGACGATCGTTTTCGGAACTCCATGCAAACGCACCACCTCATCCACGTACCTCTGTGCTAAGGTACTCACGGGTCCCGACTCCTTGATAGCCAAGAAGTGAGCAGATTTTGTCAATCGATCCACCACTACCCAGATAGCATCATGCCCGCCCTGAGCTCTGGGTAGTCCCGTGACGAAGTCCATTGAGACGTCGTCCCACTTCCACTCGGGAACATTTAGAGGATGCAACAGACCACCAGGAACACGGTGCTCAGCCTTCACCTGCTGACACACCAGGCATTTAGCCACGAACTCTGCCACTGCCCGTTTCACCCCGGGCCACCAAAACTGTCCCCTCAGGCCTTGGTACATTTTCGAAACACCCGGATGTACCGCCAAGGCTGAGCTATGGAACTCATGAAGGACTCCATCACGCATCACCTCTGGAACAAACAACCTCCGATGAAAGAGCATCCGACGTCGGCTGTCCTCCGACCATCCTTCCGGGGCGTTCCCCTGATCGACACGATCCCGCAACACTTCCACCTCAGGATCTCCCCACTGAGACTCTTCCACTTGCTGCAACAAAGAGGACTGTACCGTCATCTGAAACAAACAACCTCTAGTACCTTCCACCCTTGCATCCAAGTGCAAGGCAACCAACTCCCCCATTGCCTTCCAAGCATCGATAGATTCCCGAACCACCTCCTGATGCGGCTTCCTGCTCAGGGCATCAGCCACAACGTTTCCCTTACCTTCAGTGTATGAGATCTCAAAGTCGTAGTCCTGGAGAAACTCGACCCACCTCCGCTGTCGCAAGTTCAAGTCACGCTGGGAGAAGATATAGCGCAAGCTTTTGTGGTCGGTGAAGACCACAAAGCGCTCCCCAAAGAGGTAATGTCGCCACAGCTTTAATGCGAACACCACCGCTACAAGCTCCAGGTCATGGGTGGCATAGTTCCGCTCATGGGGGCGTAGCTGCCTGGACCCGTAAGAGATCACCCCTTGTCGCTGCATCAATACGCACCCCAGGCCCTGTCCTGAAGCATCACAGAATACCTCATAGGCCATCCCTTCTTCTGGCAACCTCAACACTGGGGCACTAACCAGTTTTTCTTTTAGGTAGCTGAAGGACGACTCACATTGCTCGCTCCACATGAAAACTTGGTCCTTCTTGGTCAAAGCCGTCAAAGGGGCTGCTACCCGGGAGAAGTTGGGTACGAATCTCCGGTAGTAGCCTGCCAGTCCGAGGAAACTCCGAACTTCCGCCACATTCTTGGGTGCTGCCCAAGAAACAATTGCCTAAACCTTTGATGGGTCGACTGCTACTCCCTGCTCAGACACTACATGTCCAAGGAAGTGCACTTCTCGCGCCCAGAACTTGCACTTTGACAACTTCCCATAGAGCTGGTGCTGTCGTAGGACCTCCAAAACTGTCCTCAGGTGCTCTGCATGGTCCTCTTCTGACTTTGAATAGATCAGGATATCATCGATGAACACCACCACAAACCGATCCAGGTACTCCCGAAAGATGGAGTTCATAAGCCCCATGAACACGGCCGGGGCATTCGTAACACCAAAGGGCATGACCACGAACTCGAAGTGCCCATACCTGCACCTGAACGCCGTCTTCGGGACGTCGTTATCCTTTACCCTCAGCTGGTGGTACCCGGATCGCAGGTCGATCTTCGAGAACCATCCTGCCCCCTTCAGCTGGTCGAAAAGATCATCTATCCTTGGGAGAGGGTAGCGGTTCTTGATTGTTACCTGATTCAGCCTCCTGTAATCAATGCATAACCTGAGGCCACCATCTGCCTTCTTCGCAAACAAGACTGGGGCACCCCACGGTGATGCACTTGGACGAACATAACCCCTCTTCATCAGATCGTCAATCTGTATCCGCAACTCCCGTAGCTCCGAAGGTGCCATCCGGTAAGGAGCCATCGAGATTGGTTGAGAGCCGGGCTGCAGGTCTATCCCGAACTCGATATCACGTCGAGGGGGTAGAGTCGTCACCTCCTCAGGAAAGACGTCCATAAATTCACGAACGATCTCTGGCACTTCCACCATTTCCGCATCTGTTGATTCTATCGTCAGTTCGGTCAACAAGGAGAGGAGAGGTTCCTCCCTCCTGTTTCCCTTCGGACAGCTCCGCTCGCCGGTGAAAGTAACACGCTGGCCGTCCAAACCGGAGAACACCACCCTCCTTTGGAAACAGTCGATGACGGCGCACACAGTAAATAGCCAGTCAATGCCTAGGATGACATCGTATGGCCGAATCTGTAGTAGAAGGAGATCCCTAACCGACCGATGCGGCCCCAACATCAGTCTACATCCCCGACAAACGAACAGCAAGTCGGTCTGACCTCCAACTGGTGTGCTCAACACCAGGGGCACTGGAAGTCTCTCGGCATCTAGTCCCAAGGCGCGGGCTAGACCAGGTGCAATAAAGGAGTGCGAAGCTCCGGTATCGAACAAAGCATAAGCAAGAGTGCTAAACACACTGATCGTACCTCGAACAACCTCTGGCCCTGCTGGAACTGTTGCTTCTGCGGCGTGTAACTGTCCACGCCCAGCTCCCCTACCCCTCGGCTGTCGGCCACCTCCCCGACCACGCCCTGGTCGAGGTCCCTGGGGAGCGCCCTGAGGTCGGCCTCCCCCTCCTATGTCTGTCTGCGGAGGAGCGGGAGCTCGCTGTCCCTGCTGCTGCTGCTGGAAGGGTCTGGCTGGGAACTGCTGCTGCGGCGGATGCTGGGGATGACTACCACCGCTGTACTGCACCCGATCGGGGCACTGACTCTGAAGATGTCCAGGGCTCCCGCAGATGAAGCACCGTGGTCCCGAGCCTGAAGGAAAAGAACGTGGGCCAGGGGATCGAAACTGAAACTGCTGCGGCCTGCTCCCTGCGGGTCGGAACCTGGAGGGTCCCGATGCTGGGGGCCTGGTGCTGACGGGCTTCCCCTTCGATGGTCCCAGCTGGATCCCTTCTCGTGACATTCCGCCTAGAGTGTGCATCCTTTCCACCACTTCGGCCTTCTTCTGAACCTCTAAGTATGTCGGAAGGGTAAAGGGAGTAACAGCATACTGGAGGGAGGGTCGGAGCGCCTCCTCCAAACGTCTTGCCCGAGACTCCTCATCGGGAAAGAGGTCTGGAGCAAAACGCAGGAGGTCCTTGAACTTGATTCCAAGTTCCCTCACGGACATTCTCCCCTGCTGGAGGGAGAGTAGCTCCTGCCTCTTCTCCGCCTTCATTGTCGAGGAGAGAAACTCCGCCCGGAACTCCTTCTCGAATTCCGCCCAAGCAACCTCAGACTCTTTCCTACTCCCCAGGTGAAGAATCCACCACTGACGTGATGCTCCTCGCATCTGGCTAACAGCCAGAGGAACCCAGTACTCTGTCGGGGCCCGAATCAGGCCGAAGGCTATGACTAGCTCCTCCAGCCAGCCTTCCGTCTTCATGTCGGAGGTGCTGCCCTCATATTTCTCGAGGGCCTGTCGCTGAAAGGCTCGATGAGTCTTCTGCCACCGGTCGTCCTCTTCCTCCCGATCAGCTCTATGCTGATTGGCCAAGGTAGTCTCAGGAGTCTCGATCGCCTGTACCACACGTGGTCGCCTTCCAGGTGCCATAGCTGCAAGGTAAACAAGGAATGCCTAAGCCCAGTAGTGCAAAGAAAACCGTTCTCAAAACTTATTAAGATTTAATTTATTCTTAATTTCCCAAGACATCCCAGAAACATGAGAACACAAGTCATTTATGATGCATGTACCTTTCCTAGGGTCTCTACCCTGCAATCAGTGTGGCTTCACTTGGTCGTTCGGTAGGTCCAGAGTCCTTGCATCGGATCACGGGGGGCCCTAAAATCCCGTGTCCTAGCCGGTCCTCCCTGGCCTATTTCACGCACCAAGGTCACCCAACGCTGTTGCCTTACCATCCCATGAAATCCTTACTGTGCCTAACTCCAGACTCCGTCCTATCTCTCAATTTCCTCTGATACCATTCTGTCACGACCCGCCTTCACCAAAAGGAGGGAAGGGTCAGCAGATTGCCAGGCCCTACCTTCTTTAAGTTGAAGGAGAGATAATGACCCCCGAAACCCGCCTTCAATAGGTCCCGGAGTGGCGACTAGCACCAAGGGTATAGGAAATTCTCGCAAATGGAAGGCATTACCCTTTTTATTTTATAGGATCGAAAGATAAGGAGGAGAAAACCCAACAACACCAAGATAGAAAGAAAGTAAAGCCAAAAGTAAACCATTCCCACATGCATGTTTCAAAAGTGAAAGCCACAAAGTGCAAAAGAAAAGAAAGCTCTCAAGTACAATACCAAAAGAAAACAAAGGTACGACAACAGCGACAACTCCAACCGTCCGACTAATAGGGTCCCGCGCAGCCCTGGTAGTCCTCCTGGAAACCTGAAAGTAAACGTAGGGTGAGCATACAAGTACACTCAGTAGGGAAAACCAAGACTCTCGTGCACAAGTGGGGGAACGTACTAAAGTCCCGTGAGAAAAAAAGTGAACCAAACAACTAACAAGGCAAACTATCCATCCCAGGCCTCACCAAGGCTCACTCCCCAAATAACGCAAGTCAAGTAATATATATAATAAGAGCACATCGATGTTTGGGTACCCCGCGCCACTTTCCCACTGGTTATTGAGACATCCTACGCATCGGACCAATCCCGCCATTCTCACCGCAGTCCCACTGCCACACCCGCCCGCACACACCTGGGCCACCACCACACGCAGTCCCACTGCCAAATCCCGCCCGCACACACCTGGGCCACAACCACACGCAGTCCCACTGCCAAATCCCGCCCGCACACACCTGGGCCTCAACTGTCACAAGTAACCATGCCTGCAAACACCTAGGCCAGAACAACCACCGCTACGCCCGAAGACACCTGGGCTAAAGGATCCACTGCCACGCCCGAAGACACCTGGGCCTCATCCCGAAGACACTTGGGAAAATCACCTGCCGCACACACCTGGGCCTCAACTGTCACAAGTAACCATGCCTGCAAACACCTAGGCCAGAACAACCACCGCTACGCCCGAAGACACCTGGGCTAAAGGATCCACTGCCACGCCCGAAGACACCTGGGCCTCATCCCGAAGACACTTGGGAAAATCACCTGCCGCACACACCTGGCCAACCACCACAACACCCTGCCCGATGATTCTTGGGCTAATAATGGACTTCAGGCCATCACAGCCTGCCCGAAGGTACTTGGGCTATCCGGGAAAGGGAGCAGAAAAGGAGCTAATAACCAGCCACTAACGATAGTGTTGGGAAAAACACCCTTCCCCCATAAATGGGGGTGTTCGGCACTAAGTGCTCAACTTGGGTGGGGCGCGAATAAGAAACACAAAGCTACAAGTATAGATATAGGTAACAAACACTCACCCAAAACTTAGGTTTTCCTAGCCAACCTACAGAACACGACACCACAACGTCCGAGTCAAAAATTCACGACCCTTGCCCACAAACCATCTGTCCCATTCTCGTTTCACGTTCGGTCAATTGTTCAATTAATTTTAAGCACTACTGGGCAACTACCATAAGAATAACCAAGGAAGGTGTCAAAGCATGGATCAATCAAAACACTCACACTCGGTTCTACCAACAGAGGATCTCTCCCCAATTTGTGATAAAAACTCACAACCACTGAAACCATACCAACAGGAGATCCCACCCCCCAAATTCACACAGCCACCGAGAGTATAAAAAGAACGGGGAATCCCATCCCCTCCCATATTTCCAGCAAACGGCCCGAAGGGAAAACAACCAACAACCACTACCAACACAAGTCAGGGACTTCCAGATTTAAACGACTTAACACACTCCATGATTTCAAAATTCCATGTGTTCTATCCTTTAGTTATCACAGAAGGGTTGATCCTGGTGCTTTCAATTATTCAGCCGGGTATACGTGATTAACCAATTTCACAGCAGGAGTTCACAATTTCAGCAACCCATTTAAAACATCACGAGGGGATTCAAGTGCACACACACGACCACCAACGGCCTCAATTTTCAGAAAACATAGACCAGTACAACAAAAGGGATGATCACAAGATAAAGCATAAACAACGATCACAACCCCTTCCCCTTTTTCCTTTAGAACTTCGTTTATTATCTTCATTAGGGTTTGGTTCAACCAATTCCATAGGAACAAAAGTAACGCCCACCCCGCATGATACACAAAAGTGAGAGACGAGAGAAAATCCCTACTTGTTGATGGATGATCGACGTTTATGCCGGGGGCGCGGAAATTTACGGATAACGACGCGGCGGTCCCGTGCACCAGAAGAGCCACGATCGAAGAAGGGGGGAAAACCACGGCCTAACCCTTAATTATAAGGGCTGGGGACGGTTGAGATGAAAACACAAAACCACGGAAGACGAGGGAGTCGTTGGTTGACCACGTGGCTTGACTCATCATTAATGGCGCTGGGTGGTTTTAACTGACCCATGAATTAATGAAGCACTTAATTAAGACCTTTGCGCGCGTTTCGGATTTCCAAGATATTTTTTTTAGCAAGGAAGAATAGGGTTTAAGATCCTATTTGAGAAAAAGGAACATTACTGGAACAACTTGGCAGGGCCGGTCTCACCGATCGGTGTCACCGATCGGTCTCACCGATCGGTCTCACCGATCGGTACCCCGCAAGGAAACCGGATTTTTGGCAAAGGAAGGGACCAAGGGGGTCTGGGGTCTTCACAATTACTCATATAAACCCACTGATTTTGTTAATGAAATTTTCTAATAGAATATAAATTTTCATAATTCAAAAAATTATTACAATATAAAACATTCATCCATTGAAAATACCTTAGGGAGACCAATATTTTCATCCATTGTGTTAACCAAATTACTCGTATTTTGTTTGTAGATAACATCCTTGTGTCATTACTTTCCACAACAAAAGAATATTCTTGTTCCTATAAGACATTCACATGTGTGTTTATTCCCACATTATAAACACATAGGAAACTAAATCTTCATCCCACGTGGTCTTTACTACCTAAAATCTCAGTTAAATGTCTCCTCCTCTTATTTGTGGAGTTTGAGACTTTTTTTTGTTATACATTGTTAATCACATAACATGAAAACTGGTTAGGCATAATCATAAAATCATTCACTCTAGTCATAATCCCATTTGGCAAAACATTATTTTTTTTTTCTCACATTTAGCATTAACACATTAAATTCATGTTCTATCCATCAACTAAAACAAAAAGCTTAGTGTGAGAATCACTAATAATAGTGGAAAACCACACATGAATGGGAAATTACATATAAATTTTAAATACATAACACCTTAGATTTAACTTATATTATACATTATCATTAAAAAACACCAAAATTAAAACCTAGACAGATCATTACAGGTATTAGTATGGTTTTATCATCATATTTTCCAATGTATTACTATTAATCTTCTCTGATACAAACTATAACTGACCATACTTTTCACATACAAATGTTATATTTTTTTATATTAATATTCATTTCATTACATAAACACATACCCAAGGACCATAATAGTTTATATTTGGAGAAATATAACACATTATTCTAATTTGGTAAAATGTCATCAAAATATCCCATAATGATCTTCACCATTTTTATTGTTTCAAAATAATATTCTTTATAACATTGGGAAATGATACCTGTGAAAGGGTGATATCATATTATCAATAAAGGTAAAAATGAGATATAAATAAGAATAACATATGGTTATGATAAAATAATAATAACATTTGGATATTATACAATTCATTGTAAGGATCTTATACTTGAGTAATAGAATAAATATTGGAAATTATATAAGACATGAATCATAATGGAATAAAATTTCACAATTCATGTGGTCGTGACATTAACATAACACCTGAAATTATGTCATAAAAATAAATTTATAACATTGTGAACATGTATAAATAGAAACAAGTTAACTCATTCTGTTATGGAAATAAAATCATGTCCCTTATAAACCTATGGACATGAAAACTTGGTCTACATATAATTCTATGGTCATTAAAAGAAGGATAAAACATAGAATTGTGGAAAATAAATTAGTTTCAAACATAACATATAAAACCCCTGACTTATACATCCTCATCCAATGCATTATAGGGAGATATATTTCCCAGATGTCACATAATTTAATAATCAATATATTTTCTATAGGATCATAAATCATTCATCATGTTCAAAATCATGAAAAGAAATGGTTTTCATAAACATTTTTTCATATAATATATAAATGAAATGTAACAAAATTCATGAACATAAATCCATCCAGAAAAACCATTTAGTGAAATTATACGATTATTATCCTTATATAATATCCCCATGTATGCATGAGTAACATCAATAGATGTCATCATAGATGTAAAATAATTTTGACCAATCTTTTTAAAAAATTTCTTGAAGAAAACATCCTTTCCACTTTAAGAATGATTTTTAAATCATAATTTTTTTTAATAAAACTATTATTTAAAATAACAATAAAAATATAAATTATTATCTTAAAACCATTCTAAATATATTTTTAATCATTTTCCAGGAATATTCTCAAATGATAATTTAAAATACCTTTTTAAAACCTTTTTAGAAAATATGGTTTTAGAATAATAATTTTTTTAAAGGAATAGGTAAAAACATTAAAAAAACTTATAATATCATTAAAAAATGATATACATGATAAAACATGAAAAAGGTAACTATATATACCCTGTAAAAGAATATAGGTGCATAAAATAACTTGTGTCCAAAACACAGAAAATTGAGAACATATTACCTTACCAATTTGTTATCTTTTTAACTATAAACCGAAAAAATGAGAGATCATAAAATATATATGATAATTTTAATAAATATATGAATATTTATCATGTATTACATTCATGGGAAACATATACCCCACAATAATAATTGATTGGTGAATATGGAAAATGTCTCACAGAAATAAATGTGAGACTTGAAATCCTTTTACCTTTAGTATTAACTTTATTAGTTCACATTAAACCCCAAAATATATTAAATATAAGTTTTTATGAAATTAAAAAATAACCATTTTAATTTTTATTAGACAATATAATATTTATTTTGAATTTATATTAATCATATGTTAACAATTCCATGTTTATGTTATTATTCAAGTAAACAACTCTTAACTTTCTTATACATGGTTTGACTTGTTATTCATCATCCCCATAATAAGATCAGAATTTCATAATCTATAGAATTATAAACATTACGTACATATTATAAATATTATTTACATATCTATTTTTGGTTATTCATAAAATTTAGCGGTGGAAAATAAAATACACCTTTCATGGAGATGGTAGGCAGTACATAAGCTTGAAAGCTGTTTTTGTTTTCTTTTCATAATAAAAAAAGGAAAAGTATATGATGTATTTTCAATAAAAATAATTATTTCATATATATGACATATTTTTACCAAAAATAGACGTTAATAAATTCAATGTATAGTGTGAATGAATCATATCGCTTCATGAGGCGGTAGTCCATCGTACACATGAATGGTGTTATTATATTATCTCAAAATGGAAAGAATGATGTTATGTGTGTCAGAACAATTAAAGAATTATGAGAATTTATAAAATTAATATAAATAGCATATATAAAACAAAAATAAATCATTATTCCCAACTGTTAATTGTGGTAATGGAAGAAATAACGACAACAATTCACAAGGCGGTAGTCCTTTGTACACATGAATGATGATTTGGTATCCCATTTGATAAAAGTGTGTGAAGTTATAGGTCAAACAAAATCATAAAAAAATATCATAATTTTGAATATAATTTTCCTATTATGTAGAAATTATATAAAATATGTTAAGGGGTTCATGGAATAAATAAAAAAAAATTGGTGATGGATGCTTCCCTCGTTTTGTGTTATTTTAAATGTTACCATTTTTATTAGTCCATAGTGAATGTTTCTTAATTTTAACTATGATAACAAGTGTTTCAATAATAAATGGTTGTAATTTTTACATTTGAATTTTAAATTGGACAATAAATGGCCAAATTATGATATTTTAGACCATAATATATTCCATTTTTCATTATTTTGAAATTTTAGTATTTTTAAACAATTTAATACAATATTATTTCCATTAAATATCATTAGTGTCAATTTTAGCCCTATTAATTACTTTGAATTTATAAAATTCAATAAAAATTTCTAAATTAAATTAATTATAATACATCCCTAATATTTTATATTTTCCTGATAAATTCTTTTATCACCATAATTAATTTAAAATATATTTCTCAAACTGTTTTTAAAACCACTTAATTTTTTTTATTAATAATTACGATATCATCATTAATTAATTATTAATGATATTTTTTAAATAAATATTTAAAATAAAATAACATGTTGTAGATAAAACTATTTAACTTAAAAATGTTTTTTATATTCTATAATATATTCTATTTAAACACAAATTATAAAAATATACTTATTAAAATAAATAGTTGTGAATTTTGTCACACTCTTAGATTTAAATAATACTAAAGTCATTTCCATGAAAAAGAGTCCATTAAATAATGAAATTTAAGAAATTATTTTCTAATTACAGAATTTAAATCTTCCAATAATATTTGAGAATGTGTTTGGTTCATTTTATAGTCTTTAACACATTATTTTAACATAATTTATCCAATTTACTATTTACCATGATAACTTAAATTTCAAATGTAATTATTCATATTCGCAAAAAATAAAAGGGACTTATTTACTAAATTGTCACCATAAGTTCCCAAATATGGAATACATTTTCAAAATTTCAAAAAAAATAAGTGGCTTGAATTAAATTAAAATTATTCCCATATGCATGGCGAGAAAACAAGGTTTTAATATGGAAATGTTAAAATGATAGTAATGTTTTTATATGAAAATTAAATTTGAAAAATATTCTAATGACATAAATTATATTAATGGACTTATACTTTATCTAATTTTACTTTAAAAAAATAAAAAATTAATTTAACAATTTATATTATTTTTATGAAAATTCATTTCTCAACTATAATGTTGTATTTATCACTATTAATAAACAAATGAAACTTATTCGAAAAATATCAAAAAACAAACCAATGAAAATTTTGAAATTATTATTAAACCAGTGAATTTTATGTTATCATCTACAACTTATAAAAGTGTCAAAATTTTGTTTTAATAAAAATTATTCCGTTAAATGGAGTGAAAACTAGATTTTTTAAAAATACTAATTTTTATTCTTATAATTTGATTTTTGCTAATTTTATTCCTATAAAAAACATTAGATGAATTTTTAAAAATAAATTTAATATATAAAATAAAAATTTCATTAAAGTCATTCACTATTACATATTAATCTATTTTTTTAAGACAAAACACATTTACAGGAGTAAATATAGGTTTTCATAAAAACACATCCTTAATATTCAACTGGTATTTATTATCATTTATAATTAATTGGTAACCCATGAAATCATTTCATAATTCAGTAAATATTTTTCATTCTCCCCATTACAAAGGCAAGTATATAACGATAATGAAAAATAGAATACTATTCTTTAGTAACATTTCATCTTTTGGGTAACAAAAGCTATCGAAGGAAATTTTCATTGTGTGTAACATAAGAAAAACATAGTATTTTGGGTACCATAAGTCAAACTCCAGGTTTTGTGTATTACATGATTTTGTATAAATAAACAATAACTTGGTGAATCATGAATCAAAATCCATCAACTGTTTTTAATTTATTTAAAAATAAATATTTTTTAAAGCACATATGGTGGCGAAAATGATGGGTCATATCATGAATATCAAGGCACCAGTTTGATAATGGAAGTGAATAAGATATTAATACCCAATATTTTCTATTAACATTGACCCAGGGCACATTTTTTGGGATTTTAGTCTTCTATATAATGACATATTTTATTTGATATTAGGTATGTACTAGCTCGTAGGGTTTGAAGATAATATAGACCACAACGATGGCCACATGATGTTTATATCCTTGTATGGATATCTCTATGCATTAAAGGGATATTTAGATATATGTAAATGTAGTAATGATCCACCTTTGATAGAATATGGTATCTATTAGCCAAGTTATTGGCAATTACCTTTGAATTTATTGATGAAACATGGAATGAAACTCTTTCTGTTATGGTTGATTGATAACCAGATGTATTTAATAATGATTTTTTTTGTTTACCACCCAAACAAGAAATCTAATTTACCATCACCATCATATCGATAACAAGTCATATTTTTTACCATCTCATAAAAATTTCTCTGTTAGTATTTTGATAGATGAAGTATTATTTGAAGAGTAAGAATGTAAAGGCTTTATTAGATCTAATATATCACCTTCATATGTTCTAGTTTTTTTCATATAGTAAGAATATGTTACTCTATAGTTATGTGTTTATTATCATAAATTAATTCAATCTATGATCAAATTTTATTATTCTCTTCCTCATAATGAAGATCTATTTAGAAAAATAAATGTGATTTAAATGGTTCTAAAAAACCTATCTATGATCTAGATGTCATAAAATTATGGTCAGAAGTGAAATATTATAAAATTTTAATTTCAGGGTAACTATTAACATTATAAATATGTTTTCATTCTTTTAGTATAAGTACCCATATTTAAAAATTACTTAATATTGAGATACGTTAAAAATTTGGATTTAATTTAAATTGAGAATCTTCTTAGGTATAAAGATTTATAAAATTAGGTCATAACAGACACATATCAACCTAAATATTACAACTAGACACCTCTACCCACTATCTAATTTTCTCAGAAAACTAAAATTATTTTAAAAGAAACATGGTAACTTTTTATGTTATAACATTATATATTTTCCTTGATCCCATCATTGACTCAATTATTTCTTATGTCCTATGAAAAAATTTTCAAAAAAAGGGATGATCAGAAAAATCCCAACAAGGGATACACATAGAAGGATAACTATTAGTCTTGGGAAAACATGAAAACCATGAACAATTTATCATAATGTAAAACCTTTCACCTTTAAAAAGTATTAAGTATACTTCACTGAATATATGGTCATTGTATAACCTTTTTGTAACCAAAATATTATGATAAATCTCATACGAAGAAACATATATCATAAAAAGGTAAAATTGGGCCTGAACATACTTAAATGAAATAACCCTACTGTAAACTCCAACAAATTACTATATGAAATAGCCATATGGATGACTTCCATAGCAAATGAATTGGAGGTTATAACGTACCACCAATCCTCGGTTTATCATAGAGCCATATCTCTTTGGTCTATCACATAACTACCCATCTTTGATTTATCATGTAAATACCCGTCAAATGTTCATGTACCATTATATAATCATAAAACAAAAAACAAGCATAATGGAAAAATGAAATTTCTACATTAAAATCCCAATAAGTCATTTAATGATATTGAAACAAGAAATTATTTCTCAAAACCAAATTCAAAATGAAAATACATAAAAAAGGTTACATGGTATTTATTTTTTCTTTTAAAAACATTACATCTTGTAGATGAATCCAAATAAAAAATAATGGTTGTGATAGTAGAAAATTTATTGTCACTACATACATTAAAAACATGAATTTTTTAATTTAGTAAAACACTTCATAGAAAAATAATCATTTTGAATGAAATTAAATGTCATAGGTGTTTACTATACACCATATAAAGAAGGTTGTATATAAATTAAAATATTCTTCAATGAAAAGAGATTTAGACGATGTCCCATACAAAGATTGTATCATTAGATAAAAGATAAATCAATGAAATAATTAGGTGTAACTAATATATATACAATCAATATTAGTGGCTATTTAGTGTAAAACAATCAAAGGTAATTCACCCATATTCATGGAAAAACAAAACCAATGGCATCAATATTTATCTAATTGAATGGAGATTGAGTTAATGTTTCCCCTACCTTAAGCCTATCTCATCACTTACAATCATTATGTTCTTGAATAATAAACATAAGTTAATTTCTACTTGGTCTATAATGTTTTTATGTTTATTGTTCTTTTTATATCAATTATTAGAACATTATGAAAATTACATTATTTTTTATGTTTATATTGGTCGTTTTATTGATATTTGGTACTTTAGTAGAAAATGAACTTGTTTTGATATAACCTATCCATGTATTCAAAATTTTATTATCTCAAGATTATTATTATTCATTATTTAAATATAATATATATTAATTATATATATATTTATTATTTCCATAAAATTTTATATAAGAGATGAAATGCACTATTCATAGAGATGGTAGGTTGTACGTACGCATGAACACTACTTCCATTTCGTTGTCAAATTAAAAGAATAGAAACTGAATAATATATAGGAATATTTTAATTTTAGTATAATATATATTGTATATATGTAACATAAGCTCATTAATTCAATCCTTTAAATGTTTAATGTATGACATCAATGAGTCATATAACTTGGAGGGGGGGGGGGTAGTCCGCACTTCCTCAAAAGAAATTATCGCATTTAGACATTATGAATATCATAAAGGTATATTGTAAATAAAAATTAAATAATCATAGAGAAAATATCAATATAATTTTTACCATATAAAAAATAGTTCCACCATAATGTCCACCATTAGAGTGGTAGGATAAAATTGAATAATCAACATTTCTTGAGGTAGTAGTGCGACGTATACCGAAACAATATATACGTAGCCTTAGATGGAGGTTTGTGTAAGTGAAGTTAGAATAATTATCATAAAAAATATTAGTATATTTAGGATACTAGTGTTCTTTTGCAATCATAAAATAAGAAGAGCATGTGGGGTGAATAGTGAAAATAAAGTAAAGGTACTTGAGAGAAGATGAAGACTCAAAATTGAAAAACTACTTTTGATTTGGGCCAAAAATAATTCTTGAATTTCCTTATGAAAGTAGTAAGGATATTATTATTAAGGGAAGGATTTTGAGAGATTATTTTAGAATTTTTTGGATGAGACAATATTCTGAGTGGTGGGAGTATGTGGGTAGAGGTGGTGGCCTTTTATAAGATGGAGGTGGGGAGCTTCCGCAAAGTCTTGAAATATTATTTTATTATAATTTTTTTTAGAATTATAAGGGATAAAAAGTGATATATTTAGATAATAATATGGGTATGGGTATAAATTCTCTCAAAAAATATGGTTAAGACATGTATAGGTCACAAAATTAACCTTATTTTTTAGCTTTAACCACTAGTTAAAAACATTAACTCTCACCATGTCTTCTTGTATTTACACAATATATGGTTACTATAGTTAATATAAAATTACAATAGAACCAAAAGTGAATAATTAATGACATTATTAACATTATATAAGTTATTTGGACAAATCTTATTTTTTAGGACTATTATATATTTTAATAAAAAAGTATTTGTTTGAAAAACTAAATTCTTTTCAATTTTAACACTATTTAGTATATAAATTTTTGTAATAGTTATCAAAAAATTGATTCCCTATAACTAAAGGTATTAACTAGTCTATAACATGTCAATTTATTCCAAAAAATCTAAGATGACATCAAAATATTCAAATTACATTTATTTTACTATTTATAATATAATTGTTTTGAATCATTCATTAATAATGTAATCACTACACTATCATTGTGTCATAAATAAATTTATTTTTTTAATGTATAAATTTTTTAAATAAAATAATATAATGTAGGAAATATTTTTATTTTTCTAATTAATATTTATTTTCTTAGAGATCATTTATATTATCCAAATTACAATTGTTTTAGTTAGGTGATACCTATTTATGTTATACTTCCCTTTTCATTAAATTAAAAATTATAAAAGGTCACTATCACACCCAAGTACATCTTTAGAGTCCAAAAATCAACCCAAGGATGCCTATGGTTGTAAATATCTGAATAATAGGAGTAGGACACGTTTTAGGGTAGTTTTTAATTATTATAATATAATTTTTTACCCTTATTTACCTAATTTACCTTTTAACCATGATTATTAAAAATAATTACTAAAGTTAATATTCCTAATGTCAAAAAATAAAAGGTACATATCTATAAAATTTGGACCTTATGATTCCAAATATGGAATTCATTTTTTTCCAAATTCAAAACACATAATTTGTAGTAGTTAATTTCAAATTAATTCCCATTGGGATAACTAGAAAGTGGGTTTTTAAGAAGTTAAAACTATCAAAATATTAACATGTGTTTTCATTCAATTTAAATGTTTAATTTATTCCAATGACAAAAATTTTATAAAATAAAAAAATTTCCAATATAACTTAAAAAAAATGAAAATGAAAATTCAACTATAAAAATAAATAATATAAAAGGGTACTGTTGAATTAAAATGTAGTATTTTTCACTATTCATTAAAATATGGATTTTATCTAAAAAATCCCAATATTTCAACTAAAGTAAATTTTCATGTCCCGCTTCTAATGAAGAAATTTATTTTATCAAATATAACATATAAATATGAAAAATAATACTTTTAAAAATTGTTCACCATCAAAAGACAGTAAAAATAGATTATAAAAAATATTAGATTATTTTATCCTTAAAATTGGATTAGTTATCATTCTAAGACTCTAAAATTCCAGGATAAATGTAAAAATATTTAACAAATATATAAAATCATAATAAAATAATTTTTTTCATTCCTTCTAATAAAATGACTAGGCATTAACTACCATTTAATATAATAATAATATTGTTGTATTATATTTCGATATAACCTAGTGTTGTATACAACGTAAGATTTCGGAGAAACCTGTTGGTGCATGTTGGGTACAAAATCATTAATAGTGTCCCCTCTGAAATAATATTAATATTAAATTCATAAATATTAATATATTTGAAAATGTATTATTCTATAATTACCTAGGTTGTTACATTTAGGTCTAATGAATTCAAAAAAAATTCATGGAATTAATGAACCGTATATTTCATATGTTCCTTTATTCTTCCATTGTGGTTTTTGTCGATGAAATATTAGTTTATTCTAAAAGGGGGAATGAAAATGTTGAAAATAGGGAAATTTTAATCACTATGATGTGAGAACAACGTTTTATGCTAATTTATCTAAGTGTGACAACTATATACAATATGTTCTTTTCTTAAGGAATGCCATTTATAATTTAGGAATATCTTTTTATCATTTAATGATAGAAGTAGTGGTCTTTGGGTGGACACCATAGACTATTTTTTTGATACATAGATTCCTAGGATTAGCAAGATACTATCAATGTTTTTTATTCTTATTTTTGAGGATTTATTCTCCCATGACTATTTGAAAGGGAAATGAGTTTTATATGTATATAATGATGAATTTCAGAAATTCTTTTTAGAACATAATAATAGTCTAGGGTCAGTACCCAACCTAGTCTTACAAGAACAATGAAATAGATATGTGGTGTATTATGATGTTTCTTGATACATCTATAGTTGTTTTTTCTTGTAGGGAGAACATATTATAGCCTATGGTTCTATAATGTTGTGAGTAACTGATAATAATAATAGTACAAAGGACCTAAAATTTGATAAAGTTGTCCATGACTTAAAAACATGGAGTCATTACATATTTGGGAAAATTTTCACAGTTATTACTGATCAAAAGTGTTTGAAAAAATTATTTTAACAACAATACTTGACCCTGTGGTAATAAAGATGGATAGAGTACCTCTATATATTTGATTTCGACTTAATACACTCACATAGTAACTAATTTTTTTTGTTGATGAATTGAGTTAAAAAAATTATAGAGAGGTGGTCTGAGAATCTCAGGACCAATGGAAGTTAATGATCTTGACTATGTAAATACATTTTTAATACTTTTCAAATGGGAATACACAATTTTAATTCCCATAAATATTGTTCCAAATAGTTAATATTTTGTGAAAATAAGCTCAAACATCTGACTCTTACTGAATAACCATTAGGTCAAACAGAAATTATTGGGAGACTCTGGATAGTTGTACAATGTATGACACTTAATTTTTTCAAATTTGATCTTTGTTCCATGAAATTTTAAGGAAGATCTTATTTCATCATATTACTAGTAAAAATGGGTTATTTATCAGGGTTTTTCATAAAATGTACAAGGAAATGAATGAACATTTTTGGATAGAAGGAATGAATCATGGGATCAAAGAATATGTGACCAAATTATAAACATTATAGAAAATAAATTTATAGAATCAAATGGTAGCAGGTATGCTACAGTCTATGCCTATACCATCTTGGAAGTGAGAGTAGATTATGATGGGTTTTTTAGAGGCCTACCAGAAACCTTACAATAACAAAATGCTATATGGTAGTAGTATATCTACTTACTATGTCCAATGAATTTAACCCTATAATAGAATATAATACTTTCTAGGACATAGAAATATTATATCTCTAATAATTTTCTAGGATATAAGGAGTTCTAATTTCTATTGTATTTTACACAGACCCTTGTGTCACTTCTTGATTTTGGAAATTGTTATAATATGAAATTTTATGTCAACTGACAATGAACACTACATATCATCCACAAAAGGATGGATATACATAAAATATTATTCAAAAATTCGATTATATTTTTAGTTCATTTTTAATGGTTGTTGGTGGTTCTTAGGGGGGGTCATATTATATTGGTTGAATTCTCCTGTAATATAAGTTATCAAGAAACAATTTATATGCCACAGTTGGTGGATTTTTGTGGTTATCCTTGTGATTATCCTTTAGGTTGGGTACATATTGGGGATCTATTTTGATTGAACCATGTCTTGGGAATGAGGCTATATATTATAACATCCCATGTAAATGAAGAATAAGATATTTTCATATTTATTAATATTAGTGAATTGAATATTAATTTTACTTTAAAAAGGGGTGCTATGTTTGATAGCGTACCCGATATGCAACAACGAGTTTCATTAGAATATTACATTGCACACTAATAATAAAATATTATTTTAAATGGTAGTTAACTCCTAACCGTTGTATTGGTGGGAATGAAAAAAACTTACTAAAATATTATTATACATGTTTTTTAAATGTATTTACATTTATCAAATAAAATCTAGAGGCTTAAAATGTGAATGAATCTAATTTTAAGCATAATTTACATTAAAAGGCCGATTTACTGCCTTTTAATGGAGAACCCTTTTTAAATCTAGTTTTGGTAACTTTAATAAATAATAATTGACCAAATAAAATCATTCTTTATAATGGGGACATCAAATTTTACTTTGGGTAATTTTTGGTATTTTTATGATAAAGTTCATTTTTTAATAAATAGTGAAAAATATTGTATATTAATTCAAAAGTGCCTTTTAATATAATTTATTTATATGGTTATATTATATTTTTAATTGGTTTTAAAGTGAAATTAAAATATATTTGTACCATTTAATCCAATTTTGGTCATTGGAATTAATTTCACTTTGAAATTGGACATAAACAAGTATTAATCTTTTGATGGTTATTGTTTCCTAAAAACATGCTATTTGTTTTGATAACGAAAATTATTTTTTAAATTAATTAATGCCACTTTTATGTTTTGAATTTTGAATAATAGACATCAATTTTTAATTCAGAATATCAAATAATGCTTAGGCTGAATTTTTGGTATTTTTCTGAAAAACATCAATTTTTGATGAATAGTGAAACCACTTAGTGGTAGTTAAAACAACACTAACTTTTTCAGTTAAATAAAATTTTACCACTTATATGAATTGAATTTCAAAAATATGACATACATGGCTGTTATAAAGTTGTAAAATGTGGTTCATTAAGATGAAAATAATTTTTGGTGAATAGAAACTTTTGTCTTTTATTTACCGCGGTTAAAGGTAAATAAGGTAATTTAAGGTTAAAAGAATATTATAATAATTAAAAATTACATAAACACTTGTCCAAACATTATTGTTTGAGTCATTTACAACCATGGGAATCTTTGGGTCGATTTTTGGACCCCATTGATCCACATGGGAGTGAAAATGACAATTTAGATTAATTAATTTAATGTAAAGACAAAATTGAGATTAAAAAAAGTATTTTAGTAATTAATTTTTATATGGTGTTATATAAGTCATATTTTACACTAAAAATATTATTTGGAAATATAAAATGATATCATACATCATGAAATTTTTTTTATAACTTTTATACAAAAGATAAATTAAATTATTTATGACATAATAATGATGCAATATTTACCTCATTAATAAATCATTTAAATAAATAAGCTTATAAGGATTAAAATGTTTTCCAAAGCATGTCAAATTTTGATTGGATGATTTTATTTCGACCATGACTCATATTATATTCGACTATAATGATTTTTGGACCATTAGAAACCGAATATCATTATATTATAAAATAATAGTTTCACACTTTCCTAAAGAGCACCTCCTCCCCCTTATAAAAGGAGACCACCTATAACCAATTCCTCACACATCTCAAGCCATTTTTATCATCCAACCTCTGAAAAATTAATCTCTCAACATGCCTCTTCTTTTCTTAGTATATATTACCTTTGGAAGAAGGCACTTCAAGAAGTCCTTTGGTTGAAACCAAAGGGAGTTACCCAAATTAAAGGTAATAGTTTCTCTTAAATTGTTTTCTTTTATTTTACTTCTCCAAACCCTAAACATTTTTTATTTCCTTTCTTTTCTAACAAAACCAGTATCCTCAATATACTAGGTTTTTTTTATGAGAATTATTCTAACTAAAATTACACAAACCTCCATCTAATGGATGAAGAACATAATGTTCCTATGGATGGAAGACTAACGCCTCACGAAATGATGATTGTTCAATTACATCTTACCTCCTCTCACAGTGGCCATTATGATGGAACTGTATTTATATATGATATATATTATGTTTATGATTTCCTTATGCTTCTGTACTTATATTTATATATCATGAATTTATGGTTTCCAAAATGGGTAAATATGATAATCTCATTTGAGGAAGTGCGGACTACCGCCCCGCAATGTGATGTGATTCGTTAATGCCTTATGTGGGATGTATAAAGGATGGAGTTAGTGATATTATATATGAAATTATACTGGAATTATAATATACCTATGTATAATTATGTTTTAATTCCATTAAAATAAGAAATATAAATGAAACTAGCGTTCATGTGTACATATAACTTACTGTCTCCATGAATGGTGCATTTCATTTCTTACCTCTAAATGTTATATACTATTATAAAAGCATGTATATACTGGATATATTTGATATATATGATATCCAAATCATGAATATCATTCTGTATATAATGAACTATTGACCACATGGAAAACTTTTAAATATAAGGTGTTCATTTATGACTCAAGTACCAAATATTGACAAAATCAACGTTATTAACTTAAATTATTAAATAATGTTTATAACATGGTAATAAGTGATATAAAAGGAATAATAAACTTGAAAAAGGTTCTTAAGCTAGTAGAAATTAACTTTAGTTTATTATTCAGGAGATTAAAGAACGATCAAGTCATGTCGGATGCGAGGTAAGGGACTTCGTCTAAATCTCCTTTCATTGAGGCATATTTTGTTTTAATACATGACTTTATTTTATACGTTGTATAAACACCATTTACTTTTAAATGGGAATCTTTTTATAAGAAGCGTTTTAATAAATGACAAAAATTAATGTATCTTTTGACGTAAGCGGTGACAATGACCTTCCACAGCCGCGAGTATTAATTGTTCTTTGGCTTCCTCAACAAGTCGTACTGTTTTTTCAGATAAAGTTCATTTTTTAATGAATAGTGAAAAATATTGTATTTTAATTCAAAAGTGCCTTTTAATCTAATTTATTTATATGGTTAGATTATATTTTTAATTTTTTTTAAAGTGAAATTAAACTATATTTTTACCATATAATCAAATGATGGTCATTGGAATTAATTACACTTTGAAATTTGACATAAACAAGTATTAATCTTTTATAGTTATTGTTTCCTAAAAAACGCTATTTGTTTTGATAAAGGGGATTAATTTTTAAATTAATTAATCCCACTTCTATGTTTTGAATTTGGGAGAATAGACATCAAATTTTAATTCTAAATATCAAATAATACTTAGGCTGAATTTTTGGTATTTTTCGGAAAAACATCAATTTTTGATGAATAGTGAAACCACTTAGTGGTAGTTAAAAAAACTGACTTTTTAATATAAATGAAATTTTATCACTTCTATGAATTGAATATCAAAAATACGACATACATGGTTGTTATAATGAAGTATAATGTGCTTCATTAAGATGAAAATAGTTTTTTGGTGAATAGTAACTTTTGACTTTTATTTACCGCGATTAAAGGTATATAGGGTAATTCAAGGTTAAAAGAATATTATAATAATTACAATTTACCTTAACACTTGTCCAAACCTTAATGGTTGAGTCATTTACGACCATGGAAATCTTTGGGTCGATTATGGGACCCCATTGATCCAGTTGGGAGTGAAAATGACATTTTAGATTAATTAATTTAATGTAAAGACAAAATTGACATTAACAAATATATTTTAGTAATTAATTTTTATATGGTATTATATAAGTCATATTTTCCACTAAAAATAATCTTCGGAAATCTAAGAGGATTTCCTACATCATGATTTTTTTTTATAATTTTTACACAATAATTAAATTAAATTATTTACGTCATAATAATGATGCAGTATTTACCTCATTAATAAATCATTTAACTAAATAAACATATAATGATTAAAATATTATAAAAAACATGTCTAATTATGATTGGATGATTTTATTTATACCATGAATCATCTTATCTTCAACTATAATTATTTTTGGACCATTATAAACCGAATATCATTATATTATAAAATAATAGTTTCACACTTTCCTAAAGAGCCCCTCCTCCCCCTTATAAAAGGAGACCACTTATAACCAATTCCTCACACCTCTCATGCCATTTTTCTCATCCAACCTCTGATAAAATTAAGCTCTCAACATCCCTATCCTCCTATTATAAGCCTTATCTTAGGCATAAGGCACTTAAATAAGTCCAGTGGTTCAAACCAAAGGGAGTTACACAAATTAAAGGTAACAGTTTCTCTTAAATTGAATTCTTATATTTTACTTCTCCAACCCCTAAAATCTTTTTATTTCCTTTATTTTGTAACAACACCTATATCCTAAATATACTATGATGTTTTTATGAGAATTATTCTAACTAAACATACACACACCTCCATCTAATGGATGAAGAACATAATGTTTCTGTGGATGGAAAACTAACGCCTCACGAAATGATGATTGTTCAATTACATCTTACTGCCTCTCATGGTGGACATTATTATGGAACTGTATTTATATATGATATATATTATGTTTATTATTTCCTTATGCTTATGTACTTCTATTTCTATATCATTCATTTATGGTTTCCACAATGGGTAAATACGATAATCTCATTTGAGGAAGTGCGGACTACCGCCCCCTCAAAGTGATGTGATTTGTTAATGCCTTATGTGGGATGTATAAAGGATGGAGTTAATGATATTATATATGATATTATACTGGAATTATAATATACCTAATTATCATCATGTTTTAATTCCATTAAAATAATAAATAGAAATGAAAGGTGCGTTCATGCGTACGTACGACTTACCATCTCCATTAAAGGTGCATTTCATTTCTTACTTCTAAATGTTATGAACAATTTTAGAAACATGTATATATTTTATATATATGATATATATGATATCCAAATCATGAATATCATTCTGGATATAATGAACTATTGAAAACATGGACAACTTATAAATATAATGTGTTCATTTATGACTCAAGTACCAAATATCGACAAAATCAACGTTATTAACTTAAATGATTGAATAATGTTTATAACATGGTAATAAGTGAAATAAAAGGAATAATAAACTTGAATAAGGTTCTTAATCAAGTATAAATTGACTTTAGTTTATTATTCAAGAGGTTAAAGAACAATCAAGTCAAGTCGGACGCGAGGTAAGGGACTTCGTCTCAATCTCCTTTCATTGAGGCATATTTTTTTTAATACACGACTTTCTATTATATGCTGTACAAACACCCTTGAATTTTCAAAGGGAATATTTTTCTATGAAGGGTTTTACTAAATGACCAATGGGAATGTTTCTTTTAACGTAAGCGGTGACAATGACCTTTCCGCTGCTGCGAGTATTATTTGTTCTTTGGCTTCCTCAACAAGCCGTACTGTTTTTTAAAAGAAAATAAATACCATATACTCTTTTATGTATTTTTGGTATCGAAAATGGTTTTGAAAATGGATTTGTTATGTCAATATATTTAAGTGATATATTTTTATTTAAATGTGGAAATATTTTCTTTCCTTTATATTTGTTGTATGTGTTATGATTTTATAATAGTACTTGGACATTTAACGGATGGTTACATGATAAACCAAATGACGGGTGGTGCCGTGAATACCAGGATGGGTGGTTATGTTATAACCTCCAATGCATTGGGTATGGAAGTCAGTCGTATGGCTATTACATTTAGTGATATGTGTGGAAGTCGACCGCATGGTTATTCCATTTAAGTATGTTTAAGTCCCAAGTTACCTTTATATGTTATGTGTTCTTTATATGGGTTTTATGGTAATATTTTGGTTACAAAAGGTTATGTAATGATCATTTATTCAGTGAATAATATTTACTACTTTATAAAGGTGAAAATTATTACTTATGTTAAAGTATTCATGGTTTACTTGTTGTTTTGAAAAACTAACTGTTTTATTTCTTTGTGTATCCCTTACTGAGCTTTTTATGCTCATCCCAAGTTTTGAAATGTTTTTCATAGGACATAAAGTTGAATAGGGTCAAAGATGGGATCAAGGAAAAGTCATGCCATCTAAAACATGGAACTAGACATGATTCTTTTTTTTCAAGAGTTCATGTTTTTTAAAAAAATGGAACTGAGTAGAAGTGTGTACTTTGTAAATATTTGAAATGTAATAGTTATGGACTAACTCTCTAAAACTCTAAACCTGAAAAGATCTTCAACGAGAATTATTCATTTAATTATATATTACGTAAGGATTAAGGCCAGGACCTTATAGTTGGTATCAGAGGTTGGTTTAGATAACTTTAGGTGTTAGGGTATTGTTGAATTAATATCCATAAAGTAATTTATGTTAATATTGACATCATATAGCATTTACATATTACCATGTTGCTTTGACTAAGATATTTCTATGTTCAGAATGGTTTTCTGCAGAGGAAATAGGGAAACTATGTTGGGAAGACATTAGGAGGAAGACAACCCTCCAAATCAGCAACCTGAGATGGTTGGAATCGGAACTGAAGAGTTTGTTGTAGTGATGGAACAATTGACTCAGGCTATAAATGGTGGTGGTATTCATGCACGAGATCTGCCAGATCAACCACAGAGGAACGTGATAGTAATGGAGCATTTCATGAGGCAACATCCCCCATCATTCAGAGGATCATCTGACCCTGTGCTAGCTGAAGTGTGGATTAAAGCACTGGAAAAGATTTTCGATGTCATGGGTTGTTCAGAACAAAAAAAGTTTAGTCTTGCTGTTTACTGGTTTGAAGGTGAAGCTGATCAGTGGTGGTTGATGGTGAAAAATATTAGCGATAGTGAAGATATTGATTCTCTTGATTGGGAAGAATTTAAAGGTATGTTTCTTGAGAAATATTTTCCTATGGTGGTTCATCATAGAATGGAAAACAACTCCTGGAATTGAGAAAGGAGGATTACTCAGGGGATTCTTATGAAGAAAAATTCACTCGACTGGAAAGGTATGCTCCAAATTTCCTCTGAGTTCTTGATAGTAAGATAAATCTATTTTACTCAGGACTGAAGCCACGATACCGAAGGGCTTTAGCTTCTCGTAAGTTCAAAAGTTATGATAAACTTGTTCAATGTGCGGAGAAGGTGGAAATGGAGTTTTCTAATGATCATGTGTTCTTTAAGAAACAACATAATAATAGGTCCAGTTGGCAGGAAAAGGGGAAGAATTCATCAAACAAGCATAGAGGTAAGAAAACTAAATATCCATCTTATGAGAAGTGTGGTAAAAAACATCACGGATAATGTTTATCAAAGTTGGGAAAGTGCTTCCAGTGTGGTAAGTTTGGTAATATTGCTCGTAACTATAAGGAGGATGAACAAGAAGGCAATGAAAAGCCATCAGCAAGATGTTTTAAGTGTAATGAAATGGTTTATTATGAAAATGAGTGTCCAGTGAAGAACTTAACTGTGGGAAATCAGTCGGACTACAAGAAGAAATGGGTGGTGAAATCCTTCACAACTACTTCAGCAGATGTTGGGCAATCGAATGAAGTAGTATCAGGTACACTGTTTGTTTGTTCATATTATTCCAATGTGTTGTTTGATTTAGGGTCTACACACTCTTTCATTTCTGAGAAGTTTTCTAGTAAATTTGGAATTCCATCTCAAGATATAAATACTGAACTTATGGTAAAACCACCCTGAAGAAATGTTGAGACAAAAAGAAATTATAAGAACCTTCCTGTCCTTGTGTGTGGAAAGAGTCTACCTGCAGACCTTATTGTTTTTCCTCTAGTAGAGTTTGATGTTATTTTGGGCATGGATTGGTTTTCTGTTAATCATTCTAAGATTGATTTCAGAGCTAAAGAGGTTTCTTTTCAAAAATATTTACAGTTTGTGGACAAGAATGAACCCTTTCTTTTGATAACATATCAGGAATCTAAGAAACTAGTAAAAGATGGAAATGAATGTTACCTTGCCCATATTGTTGAAAATAAAGGAACTGTTCATATTAATGATATTCCATTGGTAAATGAGTACCTTGATGTTTTTCCTGATGAGTTTCCTGGTATTATACCTATTCTGGATGTTAAATTTACTGTTGACTTAGTTCCTGATGCTAACCCAATTTCAAAACCCCCTTAATCGAATGGCTCAAATTGAAGTTTTAGAGTTAAAGAAGCAATTACAGAAGTTATAAGATAAAGGTTTCATTTGACCTAGCACATCACCATGGGGTTCTCTTGTATTGTTTGTTAAAAAGAAATATGGTTCGATGAGACTTTGCATTGATTATAGAGAATTGAATAACATCACTGTTAATAATAAGTATCCTTTGCCTCATATCGATGATTTGTTTGATCAGCTCCAGGGAGCTCAATATTTTTCGAAGATTGACTTGAGGTCGAGGTACCATCAATTGAAAGTAAAGGAAGAAAATGTTCTAAATACTACGTTTCGTACTAGATATGTCCATTATGAATTGTTAGTTATGCCTTTTGGGTTACCCAATGCACCTGTTGTATTCATGGATTTTATGAATAGAATTTTCTGTGAGTTATTGGATAAGTTTGTGGTTGTGTTCATTGATGATATTTTGGTTTATTCAAAAAGTAAAGAGGAACATGAAAGTCATTTAAGGGTTTTCTTACAAGCTTTAAATGAAAAGAAACTTTATGGGAAATTCATCAAGTGTGAGTTTTGGTTATAAAAAATTCTTTTCCTTGGTCACATTGTTTCAAAAAATGGCATAACTGTTGATCCAAATAAAACAAAAGTTTTTGAAGAATAGCCAAGACCCACAAATATAACGGAGATCCGTGGTTTTCTTGGTTTGGCAGGTTATTACTAGAGGTTTGTTGAAAAATTTCACGGTTATCTAGACCAATGACTAAGTTAACGTGAAAAGGTGATAAGTTCATCTGGACAAAAGAATGTGATGATTGTTTTCAAGAATTGAAAAGAATATTGGTGAATGATACAGTTTTGGAACTGCCTTACAGAAATGGTGATTTTTTTATCTATAGTGATGCTTTGTTGAAGGGACTTGGTTGTGTCCTAATGCAGAATGATCAGGTAATTTCTTATGCTTCATGTTAGTTGAAACCTCGTGAGTTAAATTACCCTACACATGATTTGGAATTAGCTGATGTTGTTTTTGCTTTCAAAATTTGGTGGCATCATTTTTTTGGAGTGAAGTGTGAAATATATACTGATCACAAATGTTTAAAGTATATATTCACTCAGAAAGAACTGAACATGATACATAGGAGATGGTTGGAATTGATCAAGGATTTTGATTGCACGATCCATTAGAATCCGGGAAAAGCAAATAAAGTGGCCAATGTTTTGAGTCGAAAAAGTAATGTCTCATTAGCCATGCTACGTTTGGAATGAGATCCATTGGTTTCTGATTTGATGAAATTTGGCATAGAAGTTGTTGGTGCTTGAAATTCTTCTGTTTTGTTTCAGGTTTCAGTGAGATCATCTCTGTGAGACAGAATAAAGAAAGTGCAGAAGGAAGATAGTGAGTTGCAGAAAAAGTTAGAGTTGGTTCAGAAGGGTAAGTTTCCTGATTTTAATGTTGATAATGATTGTGTTTTGAGGTTTGGAAAGAGATTTTGTGTGCCTTTTGATTCAAAGTAGAATAATGAGTTTTTATGTGAAACTCATAGTTCTCCGTTTTCAGTTCATCCTGGTAGTACTAAGATGAGCAGAGATCTTTGAGAGTATTACTGATGGGATGGAATGAAAAGAGATATTGTTGATTTTACTGTGAAGTGTTTGATTTGTTAGAAGGTTAAAGCAGCGCGACAGTTACCAAACGGAATGCTTCATCCTTTATCGGTTCCAGAGTGGAAATGGGAAAATATATCCATGGACTTTGTTGTGAGATTACCAAAGAAATCTCGAGTTAATAATGTAATCTGGGTTATAGTTGATCGATTGAATAAATATACTCATTTCCATCCTATTCCAGATACTTTGTCTCTAGATCAACTTGCTCGGTTGTATGTTAAAGAGATAGTCATCCTGCATGGAGTTCCCCTCTCCATTGTATCTGATCGTGATCCTAGGTTCACTTCTAACTTTTGGAAAGGCCTTCAAAAGTCATTGGGTATAAAATTAAATTTTAGTACATCTTTTCATACTCAATCAGATGGGCAGTTAGAATGAACAATTCAGACATTGGAAGATATGTTACGAGCTTGCTCAATGGATTATCAGGGAAGTTGGGACCAACATCTTTCTTTGGTTGAATTTTCTTATAATAACAGTTTTCATTCCAGTATACAGATTGCTCCATTTGAGGCATCATATGGAAATCATTGTCGAACTCCAGCTTTTTGGGATGAAGTAGGTGAAAGGAAGCTAATGGGACCAGAATTGGTAGAAGAGATGGCAGAGAAATTTCAGTTGATTCAGAAGCACATGAGAACCGCTCAGAGTAGACAGAAAATTTAGGCATATAACCAGAGGAAGGATCATTCCTTTAAGGTAGGTGATCATGTATTTCTCAAAGTTTCTCCATGGAAAATTGTGATGCGTTTTGGTAAGATGGGGATGTTGAGTCCGAGGTTCATTGGACCTTATGAAATTTCTGAGAAAGTGGGATCAGTTGTATACAGAGTAGATTTGCCTCCATGTTTATCCCAAGTACACAATTTTTTTCATCTTTCGATGTTGAGAAAGTATATGTCAGATCCATCTCATGTTTTGAGCCCATAGGTAGTTCAGTTGGGAGAGAATGTCTCTTATGAAGAACAACCAGTCCAGATTCTTGACTGTAGAGAGCAAGTGTTGCGGAATAAGGTAATTTATCAGGTAAAGGTTTTGTGGAAAAACCATATGGTTGAAGAGGCAACGTTGGAATCTGAAAATGCTATGAGGGATAAATTCCCCCATTTATTTGATTAGTGAAGAAAATTGTGAGGACGCAATTTCCAAAAGTGGGGAAGGATATAACTTCCCAGGTAAATGAAGAATAAGGGATTTAAATATTTAGTAATATTTATGAATTAAATATTAATTTTACTTTAAAAGGGGGTGCTATATTCGATAGCGTACCTGATACATAACAATAGGTTTCTTTGGAATCTTAGGTTTCACACTAATAATATAATATTATTTTAAATGGTAGTTAACTCCTAGCCACTGTATTGGCGTGAATGAACAAAAATAACTACAATATTATTATACATGTTTGTAAAATGTATTTACATTTATCAAGTAAAATCTAGAGGCTTAAAATGCGAATGAATCAAATTTTAAGCATAATTTACATTAAAAGGCCGATTTACCGTATTTTAATGGAGAACCCTTTTAAAATATAATTTTGGTCAATTTAATACATTTTAATTGACCAAATACAACATTTCTTTAGAATGGGGACATCAAATTTTACTTTTGGTAATTTTTTTTGTATTTTTCAGATAAAGTTCATTTTTTAATGAATAGTGAAAAATATTGTATTTTAATTCAAAAGTGTCTTTATCTAATTTATTTTTATGGTTAGATTATATTTTTAATTAGTTTTAAAGTGAAATTAAAATATAATTTTACCATTTAATCCAATGTTGGTCATTGGAATTAATTTCACTTTGAAATTGGACATAAACAAGTGTTAATATTTTGATAGTTATTGTTTCTTAAAAACATGCTATTTTTTTTGATAAGAAGAATTAATTTTTAAATTAATTAATGACACTTCTATGTTTTGAATTCGGAAAAATGGACATCATTTTTTAATTCGGAATATCAAATAACTCTTCATCTGAGTTTTTGGTATTTTCTGAAAAACTTCAATTTTTGATGAATAGTGAAACCACTTAGTGGTAGTTAAAAAAACCGACTTTTTCATTTAAATGAAATTTTACCACTTCTGTGAATTGAATTTCAAAAATATGGCATACATGGTTGTTATCAATAAGTAAAATGTGGTTCATTAAGATGAAAATAGTTTTTTGGTGAATAGTAACTTTTGACTTTTATTTACCACTGTTAAAGGTAAATAGGGTAATTCAAGGTTAAAAGAATATTATAATAATTCAAATTTACCTTACCACTTGTCCAAACCTTAATGTCTGAGTCATTTACGACCATGGGCATCTTTGGGTCAATTTTGGGACCCCATTGATCCACTTGGGAGTGAAAATGACAATTTAGATTACTTAATTTATTGTAAAGAAAAAATTGACATTAACAAAAATATTTTAGTAATTAATTTTTATATGGTATTATATAAGTCATATTTTCCACTAAAAATATTATTTAGAAATCTAACAGGATTTTCTTTATCATGAATTTGTTTTTAAAATTTTTAGACAACAAATAAATTAAATTATTTTTGACATAATAATTATGCAGTATTTACCTCAAAGATAAATCATTTAAATAAATAAGTTTATAATGACTAACATATTATCCAAAACATGTCTAATTCTAATTGGATTATTTTATTTCGACCATGACTCATCTTATCTTCAACTATAATGATTTCTGGACCATTAGAAACCGAATATCATTATGTTATAAAATAATAGTTTCACACATTCCTAAAGAGTCCCTCCTCCCCCTTATAAAGGGAGACCACTTCTAACCAATTCCTCACACCTCTCAAGTAGTTTGGATCCTCCAAAATCTACCCAATTATGCTCTCAACATCCCTATCCTCCTCTTAGAAGACTTACCTTAGGCAGAAGGCACTTAAAGAAGTCCTTTGGTTCAAACCAAAGGGAGTTACCCCAATTAAAGGTAATGGTTTCTCTTAAATTGAATTCTTTTATTTTACTTCTCCAACCCCTAAAATCTTTTTATTTGCTTTATTTTGTAACAACAACAATATCATAAATATACTATAATGTTTTTATGAGACGGATTCTAACTACACTTACACACACCTCCATCTAATGGATGAAGAACATAATGTTTCTGTTGATGGAAAACTAACGCCTCACGAAACGAAGATTGTTCAATTACATCTTACTGCCTCTCATGGTGGCCATTATGATAGAACTGTATTTATATATGATATATATTATGTTTATTATTTCCTTATTCTTCTATAATTCCCTTTTTATAGAATTCCATTATGGTTTCCATAATGGGTAAATACGATAATCTCATTTGAGGAAGTGCGGACTACCGCCCCCTCAAAGTGATGTGATTCGTTAATGCCTTATGTGGGATGTAGAAAGGATGGATTTAATGATATCATACTGGAATTATAATATTCCTAAGTATCATTATGTTTTAATTCCATTAAAAAAAGAAATAGAAATGAAATTAGCGTTCATGTGTACGTACGACTTACCGTCTCCATGAACGACACATTTCGTTTCTTACCTCTAAATGTTATGTATTATTTTAAAGAACGATCAAGACAAGTTGGACGAAAGGTAAGGGAATTCATCTCAATCTCCTTTAATTGAGGCATATTTTGTTTTAATACACAACTTTCTTTTATACGTTGTATAAACACCCGTGAATTTTCAAAGGGAATCTTTTTCTATAAATGGTTTTACTAAATGAAAAAAAGGAATGTTTCTTTTAACGTAAGCGGTGACAATGACCTTTCCGCCACCGTGAGTATTGTTTTTTCTTTGGCTTCCTCAATAAGCCATAATGTTTTTTAAAAGAAAATAAATACCATATACTCTTTTATGTATTTTTGGTATCAAAAATGGTTTTGAAGATGGATTTTTGATGTCAATATATTTAAGTGATATATTGTGATTGAATTGTGGAAATTTTTTCTTTCCTTTATAATTGTTGTATGTGTTATGATTTTATAATGGTACTTGGACATTTGACAGGTGGTTACGTGATAAACCAAATGACGGGTGGTGGCATGAATTCCAGGATGGGTGGTTACATTATAACATCCAATGCATTGGGTATGGAAGTCAGTCGTATGGCTATTCTATTTAGTGATATGTGTGGAAGTCAACCGTATGGTTATTCCATTTAAGTATGTTAAAGTCCCTAGTTACCTTTATATGTTATGTGTTATTTATATGGGTTTTATGGTAATATTTTGGTTACAAAAGGTTAAGTAATGATCTTTTATTCAGTGAAGAATATTTACTACTTTATAAAGGTGAAAAGTATTACTTGTGTTAAAGTATTCATGGTTTACTTGTTATATTGAAAAAGAAACTATTTTATTTCTTTGTGTATCCCTTACTGAGATTTTTATGCTCATCCCAAGTTTTGAAATGTTTTTCACAGGACATAATGTGGAATAGGGTCAAATATGGGATCATGGAAAATTCATGCCGTCTAAAACATGGAACTAGACATGAATATTTTTTTCAAGAGTTCATGTTTTGTAAAAAAAATGGAACTGAGTAGAAGTGTCTACTTTGTAAATATTTGAAATGTAATAGTTATGGCCTAACTCTCTAAAACTCTAAACATGAAAAGATCTTCAACATGAATTATTCATTTAATTCAATATTATGTATAGTTCAAGGTCGGGCCCTTATATATATAGAATATAGATGGTTTGGAAAAATATTACAATGACACAATGTATACCAAATTCATATCAAAATAATAATAATTGACATTTATCTTTTGTTATAGGTGACTATGTTTTCATGACAGTGTCTCTATGACTAGATCGATGCATGGTGAATCTTGGAATGTTAGAACGATGACATGTGGGACCATTTTATGTTATATAATGGATTGGGAATATTACATACCATTTAATGTTACTGTTGAGATTCATCATTGTTCATAATTTATTATATGTTTATCCACTGAAGAAGTACCACCTAGATCCTCAACATATGATCAAATGGGATCATGTTTCTTATGATCCCATTGTGAATTTTTTCCATTAACCTACACTGGTTCTGGATGGGTATGAAAATAATTTAATTAGGTGAAATTTTTATTTGGTGTGAGTTCTATGGAAGCATGATGAGGTTCAAGAAGAAATATGGGAATGTAAAACATTTAAACGGGATTAGCGGCCTAATTTATTCAAGATTTTTGGGGGCATAAATCTCATTGGTAGAGAGAATGTATCACCCCTAGTTTTATGTACTCTATCAATTGATGTGAATTAATTTATTATTGGAATCATGGTTTAATTTAACTCGAAGTGTGATCAATGGGGCTGGCTGCTGAAAAAACTAGTTAGAACAATTCTTTTCTTGTAACATTTACATGAAACAAATGGATTAAGAATTGTTTTCATGAATATTATCCATAGATTTGAATCAATTCACATCATGTAATATATTTATTTCATTGAAATATATTTTGTAGAAAATAATAACCATGGTGATGAAAATTTTCCACATATGTGGAATCACAAAAATACATGACAAGAATGTGAGATACATATCATTTATACCCTCACATCATACATCTTTATAGATGGAAATCATGTTTTTATCACATTACCTATTTTTCACAACCCGAACCATGCTGGTAATCACGCCTCAACTACCAAAATCCCACCCATATGGGCCAGGTGTTGGTGACTAGCACCTAAGGCATAACAAACTATAGGAAGCATTGGCCTTGGAATCTACACACACACACAACCACCAGAATCAAAAAGTGTAGAGGAAAAAAAGTAAATGATGCAACACTGCAATATAAAAACAGGAAACATGAATCAACCTCTAAATAGTAACATTAAAGACAAGAAAACTAAAAGGGAAGGGGAAAAAATACATGCCCAATTAGAAAAGTGCCACAACCGAGAAACATGTTGAAAAATAAAACAGCTGAGAGAGCCTCTCTCAAGATCCCAAGATATGACCACAGGATGTGGTTCAAGAACCATGTATCCAATTCTCCTCTGATGCCGCAATCAACACGTCTGTTGTCTATAAAGGCACACCATGTTTCGGAAATGACAATGTAGGGGTGAGTATAAAATTACATAGTAAGATTCCCCAAAGGATCAATTGAGCAGCAAGTGAGGTTCTGAAGAGGGGAGTAGTAGATAGAAAATTGTATTGTAAAAGAGTATAGCTCAACCGAACAAGATTGTGAAGTAAGCTCATCCAAAATCAAGAATCTAGAAATGGTGAAAAAATGAACTTATCATTGAGTCTTCGCTAACTTTATTAAATAAGTAGACTCATCCAACCAAGAGAAGCTAGACATGAAAATACCCTGGCATACCATGCACATCTTCACCTCTCCTATAAGTAGAGTAACTAAAACCCAAGGAGTGGGTACTGAAAATAAAATACATATATGCCCAACCAAAGAAACAACAATGAGAGATTAAGGGTATCAACACCTCATAGGTCATCCTAAGAGAAGAGAGTAGCCAACAATCAAAAAATAACCACCATCAATGCCCAGTATCCCACACATTTTCTCTAAACTTCAAGTCAAAGGGACTCAATCACCACACCTTGATACTATCATCTTTGGGAGGTCTTCCTTGCTCGCATGGTTTTACATCGTGTCATCAGTAATATTCATGGTGGGAAAAGAATCCAACTTTTTTTTGTGAGTATGAAATCTACATCAAACCAAAACAAGGAATAGATTTTTATAGTCAATAGGTCGTTCCTCAAGGTCGAGGACCCATGCCAAGCCTAGCTAGAGGGTTCCCCTTAGGTGTCCTCGAGGACCCAATCCCAACCTGACTAGAGGGTGCCACTCATGTGTCATCAAGAACCCATGCCCAGAATAGTTGGACGGTGACACTCGAGTGTCATCGAGGTCCTATACCCAGAATGGCTTGAGTGTGCGACTCTCAAGACATCGAGGAACTCATCTAGCTATCTCTTCTAGACGGAACCTCAAAAAGATCATTGGGAATGCTAAAACAAAGTCCCAATGTAGGGTAATCCCATAACCACTCTAATTATTTTGAGATCATCACGACCACCACATGCATTGTTGAGCATCACCTCAGATAGGAATCACACTCGGAATATCTCGCATTGAATCTCAAAAACCCCTTCACAGGGAACCTTCATGTTCTATGTAGAAAAACTCCTAGGATAGGATACTTGCATGCCAAAATATTTGTTTAACAGAAGGATATATGATAGGGAGATCATTTATAATGTGGTACATGATAGGTGTGGGGTCGAAATGTCGTGTGACCCTACCTCATCATCTGGACGTGTACTTAGGTATACTCGAGAACTAAACTAAAAACCTGTACCCACAAGGAGTGATAGTGTACTCCCAGTTTACACTATGCCTCTAGACAAAAGGCTGACGAGATCACAATTCCCATTACTGATTTGAAGAGAAAAAATGTAATTCTACCGATATTCCACTTGAAAACATTATTAGATAACCAAATAGATCACATAGTCACGTTCGTTGTAGAAAAATATAGATGTTTGACTATTAAATTTCTTGAATTAGTCTCCCGATGAAGTACTATCATTTTGTAGTATTGGGCTTGAATGATGCTTCGTGTGACCCATTCAACGATCCTAAAAAACCAAAAATGGATTTCAACATTACAATACTCCCATAAAATATCACTAAAGTGGCTATTCATTCATCCCAAATGGACTCCTGATGAAGAAAATACATTCCACCACGCTGTGCACAAATAGTGCCCTATGGGGTCCATGCCTCAATCCCGAAATGCATCAAACAGATTGCGCCATTGGAATCCCCTTGGAGAAAAACATGTTGTCATTTATTCATTTTTCTTAAATAGACATTCGATGAAAAAGTGACATTTCACCACAAACACCCAAAACGTGGCACATGGGTCCCACACCACCAAATTTGGTTTAAGCACAAGAGATTAGTCTTGAAAAGTATGCCCCAACTCTAGGGTCATGATGTCTCTAATGGTGCGTGAATAATATATTGTATGGAGACATATGGTCTGATACAAGTATCCCGAATAATAATAATTATACTATTATTATTAAAATCAGACATTTGATGTCCCCAAGAATTAAGCATGAAATATTAAGTTCCCAAAGAGACTTCAAAATTTATAGCTCAATGAAAGTGTTGACTGGTTATAGACGACACCTGAAACAGATCCTTGGTGTGAGAGATAGATGGTTATTTTATAAAAACCCAGGTCCAAACAAACTGGGTCGGCTAGCCCAGCTCGCTCAGCCGGTCCGCTGCCATCTCCTGGCCATGCCGCCACCCGGTGCGCCGTGCTGCCCTAACATCCGTACTTCACCATACTCGACCACTATGCTGCCACTCCCTCCTACACGCTTCCCTGCACCTCTACCATGCCATCTCATGTATTGTCGCTTGGGCTGAGACAAGCCGCTGAATTCCGAAGTTGTCCTCACCAGAACCTGCCACCAAAAAACACCCACGAACGACCACGATCACTCCAGTTCACCAAATTTTGATCCAAGACATGATTTTGACTCCCCAGTATGAGACCTTCACATTTCCAGCCTTTTCTTGATGATCCGTCAACGTTTCGGCTTGGATAAAAGTAACCACCACTTCCGCTCACCGTTGTGCTTCATCCAGCACCCGAAACTCGAATCCGAGCATAGATCGGGACTCCTCGGGTTGACAGCTTCATAGATATTGGTTGTGTTCTATAATCAGAGTTCGTTTGAGCATGATGAAAATTTTAAGGTTGAATAAAGAAAAAAATACAAATAATGAAAATAACTAACAATCTTGAATAAAAAAAGAAGATGTACGTTGTTAGTTTGACCATCATCAAAGGATTCTAAAGCATCAGATTTAAACTAAAAATGAAAACGACAAAAAAGGACTCAATCAGGGGGTTACTGAATCCAAAAAAATATTATCTTGAATTTTGATGCCCCATTTTGTTTAGTGTGCCCTAATCTTATAGAGAATATATTTTCATAAAGATCTATTGATTTTTGGATATCGAATCACCGTCTACCAGAGCTCCTCTGTTTGAGAGAGAAATGAGCTGACTTTTTATCATTTCTCTTTTCTACTATTTATAGAAGGATAGAAGTCGTCAAATAACTTGAATCCCCCACACCCTCTCAATTGAGTTCTCCCCAAGGATAAAAATTATTCTATGAGACAAATGGTGGTCTTCGATTTCCTATACGAGTCCCCATTCAGACGTTATTTTATGTATCATTTCAAATAAAAAAATTATATTTAATTATTTTAATTACAATTTTCCCTATAGGAATTTTTTCTACGGAAGGCCTACACTGGCAAAATTTATACCCCTAATTCTGTAAATAGCCTAATCCAGACTCAACCATGGCCTCAGACATCTGATCTAAGTTAACATTTGAGTGTTATTTGGGTTTGAGCTATTAAATGAAAGAACTAATAAATTAATTCTTCCATTTAACATACCTCTATGTCGTGAGGGAACAAAATATCATGTGCTGACATATTTTATGTTGTGTATTGGGTAAAAAACATTTTACACCCATCCTTGGCCTCATATTTCTGATCTGATCAACCATTTTAGAGATATCCAATCTGAAACATATGAATTGTATAAAAAACAATATATTTGAATAATTTATTCTGGGTACACCGGGCATTACAATTGTATATTTTGTCCATTCTTAGCACTGTAAATATGTGTAGTAATATTAAAAAGTCTTACAAGGTGAATACTAGGTATCTGCATCATTCCATCCTGCATGATTTTCATCCTAGAAAAGATATAATAGGAAAACAACTTGGGATACTAAGCTCAGGCCTGGCTCTCCTACTCCAAGGAAAACCATCATGTTACCATGCTGGCCTAATACATGATCCAAAGGGATGGTCAAACCTCATATGCTCTTCTCCTACTAATAACGTGCAAGGAAAACATGAACACATCTCTTTAGCTGTGACACATAGGGGAAGTCGTGTTCCCAATATTTCCATTGGGGTATGTAAAGGTGTTATGAAACCTCACCATCTCTTTTCATGGTCCTGAAGGGATTGATTAAACTCAAGGGACATTTTTCCTCCCTTTCTTAACCTTTACATCCTATGTCATAACTGGAATTACCGCTTGTCCCTAGAATTGGGTCTTGTGATTCCCTCCTTTATAATATCTATATGGAGAAACACCTAAGGATATATGGTAACATAGTATTTCTCAATATATGAATCACAACTTGGACTATCTTATATGCTCATTAAGTGAAGGAGTCAACACCATCGAC